>MU161210.1:0-19408 GCA_015888305.1 Antheraea pernyi | reverse complement strand
GCTGAGTGCCTTAAGAGCTCGCCTTAGTAGCCCGGTGAAGCTGTTAAGACCTTGCTGCTTTCAAGTAACTATAAAGATGAGTGTGCATTTGTTTTAGCTTGTGTAATCTCGGGTATATAATCAGTTTCTGTGATTTTTATTGCGATTTCCATTTCTGATATCGATTTCTTACGAAACAATTAAGAGCGCGTTTATATTTATTTTTAATAGGCTGTGTTAATAAGGATTATAATATATGGCGGCGAATAAAACGTAATAACCACCCAAAGGGTATAAAGAAACAGCAAATTATAAAGTAACGAGTCGTATTAATACTACACGTATATTATAGCTTCACTAACAAAGTAAATCTGAGTTACTAGTAAAATGTCGTATAGTTAAATAAAGAAACATCAAGTTACTTCGAATAATGATAATTTACATTACAATTATAAACTGCAATAAGTAACTTGGCAGATTAGCTTAACAACTTAACTTCAAAGCTAGATCAATTTACTACAGGTGACTTGAAGATGAATGAATTTAAAAAAACTTAACTCCTTAACTTAAACGAAGCAATTATTTGCGTTAAACCCTGCAGCAACAAAGTTTAGTCCGAGAGTGGATGATGTCTGACTTAACATGATCATAATGAATTCTCTACTTTAGTCGATTGTCATAATAAAATAATAATATAGTGTTACCACCCACCTCCGGTGCCACATAGTGTAACATATAAAGTATTTGTGGTATTTATTTTGATTAGTTTTTTATTATTTTGTTCTCACTAATTAACCTATAAGGTCCTACAACAATCTTTATTTACCTGTATTAAATTGTATCTTTACTCTTTAGCCTCTATGAAAATTTATAAAGACAGGTATAAAGCTTTTTTTTCGAACTGACTACGCTATTGACCTAGGAAGGTCTTAACAGCTTCACCGGACTATTAACCGGATAAAGCTTGGATACACTGAAAAGCCAGCTAATGACAATACAATTTTTATTTATTGACTATTTTTATAAGTACTTTTTGAGATTATTTTTCTAGATTATGTTTATATCCCACTACTAGATATGAGGATGGAGAATGTTCTGAAGAACTTTTTGACATGGTGCCCTCATCGACGTTCCAAGTACTTACCGATGCTGGCTGGTAGCTCATCCACACACTCTAAAACCTAATAAAACAGCCACAACTATAAGGTTCTCCAGGACCTTCACTATACGTACGCTGACGTAGTGGAATGGGTTACCCGGCACTGTATTCCCTCAGAATTATGATATGGGTCTCTTTAAAAAGGGGTTGAAACACACTCTTCAAGACCGGCAACGCAACAGCGATACTCCTGATATTGCAGGTGTCCAAAGGCGACGGTAACTATTTACCATCAGATGGGCCGTCTGTCTGTTTGCTGCCCTTTAGCATAAATTTGCTAATAACAAGAACTGAATCAATACATTGTTTAATTCCAATGGGAATCGGTAAGCAACATGAAAATTTTCATTACATAAATTATTTTAATGTATCATTTTAACAAAACAATGTTATGGTATGAAATAAAAATAAACATTACGAGCTTCTGGTGTACGAGATGTTAATAAATGAAATTCTTAATGGAGACTAATAGATCACTAAAGACGTAATAAAATCCAGTTTTTACAATTGCTATGACATTTACATTAAACTTTACAAATAGGTCGTCGAGAACTTGCGATAATTAGTACGAGACTGTCAAACCATGGGTCCTGGCATAAATTGCAGGAAACAAATTGAAAGAAACCGTGTATCTGAGGTCTTGTTTTTTGCATATTATTTCAGCTTACCAACAGAATGATGTGTAAGTAATCATTTTTTTTGTTGTTAGATGTGTGCTTTACTTGGCCGTAAGTACAAATTAAAAAGTAAAGAGATCACTATAATATCTTTCCACCATGCTAGTCGCCATTTGTTAGTTTTTACTTTTAGATTTATTGTTGTTTAAAGTCTTAATATTTTTATTTTATTCCCGCTCTTATCCACAACTTTGCATTACATATACATACATACACACATACATATACATTCGTAATTATAATATTAATTTCTTAGTGTAAATTTTATTGTTAGTGTAAGCTATATTCGTGCGTAAATACGTTGTTAGGATTTAGGCTTGTATTTCTTTTTTTTTCTCGAACTGACTACGCTATTGACCCAAAAGACGCGTCTGTCCTAGCTAACTATTCTAAGCTATTCATACATATATACATTTGTGAACCATACAATCGAAATTGCATGATTCACAAATGAATACGTGTATATCGGATTGAAACGAACTAAAACTATTCGATTCAGTTCGATGAGGGAAAAAAACAAAACCCTCCCACCATGTGTATATATGTGCACGTGTGTGAGAGAGATGATCTCATATGTGTGTTCAAGTGATGTAGGTGAGTCACTGTATCGCGATAATAATATCACGAGGGCTCCGCGCGGGGACGACCTAGGCTCGAGATAGCACGGAGAACCGCGATGTGTGCGGGAGCTAAAAAGGATCGATTACAAAAACGCGGGCGCAACACGCATTTAATAAGATCGAATTTAAATTTACTTAACGGCGACGGCGCCGAAATCTAAAAATAGACATAACAAAAATTATTATTATTGAACGGTCGTTTTTAGGGGAAGATAGACGTAAATACGCGATTTACTCTATCTTATATGAGTTATTTATTTTGAACAGCTGCGCGCGCGAGCCGTTGTAATGTAGCCGCGATGGCTGGAAACCTATGTATTGCAGTGACGGATCCTAGAAGAGGATTTCGGGCGGTTTCTTCGTATGCCGAGATCTCCGAGATCTCGTGGAAGATGAGTAATTGACCTGCGTAGTCAATACTCGATAGGGAGAAGGAATAGGCGGGGTGATCCTGTGAAGGATTAGCCGCCGGAGGTCTGGGAATGGGCTGGGACGCGGGCTTAGGAGCCCACGGAGCCTGAGGGGCCCGGTAGGGGCGGGGGGGCGCGCTAGTCGCGGGTGCGGACGCTGCCGGTGCACGAGACGTGCTCGGCAGGCTCGGAAAGGCCTCTCGGGACATGAAAGGCGGGGGTCGGGGGCGGGCGGGAGCGGCGGCCGCCTTAGACGGCGACGCCTGCCTGGGGTAGCGAGGGCGCTTTGTGCGCGGGGCGCGGGGACATCCGCGATAATTCGCGGTATGACCCACGCCGCGGCACAGAACACAGCTCGGGGGATCGGGGGAGTCTTTAGTGCGAGAACACTCCTTGGTGGAGTGGTCGCCGAGGCACTTAACGCACCTGGGTTTCAGGAGACAGTTTCGTGCGGAGTGTCCGTACACCTGACAGTTGTGACACTGCGAGGGCACAGACGTTTTGCGCGGCGGCTCGACGATAACGCCGGAGAGGCCGCAGAGGGATGTGAGATTGAAGATCGCTTTCCCTTGAGGGGTGCGATCGAGGACAACGAGAACCATATCATATGGAGCCCTGGTGCGCGGAGAGCGCATACGATGAACCTCGCGAACAGGAATCTTCTGTTCTTTGAGGTCGTCGGAAATGTCGTAAGTCGGGAGTTCTGAAGGAACCCTACGGATCACAACCCGTAGTTTACGCTCCTCTTCGAGAGAGTGCGTGAAATAACCCCACTGGTTGTCCCGAAGGAAACGAGTGAGGTCACGATGGGCGGTGGACGTGGCTACCTTCACCTGAATACCTACAGCGGTATTCACAGCGGAGGTGTAAGGGATGCCTGCCGTTTCCAGCAGGCTAGAAATTTCAACCCAAGACGCTTTGTCTTGGATCGTAACGGGGGGCGGTGGGCGGGGCTTTTTGCCCGAAACTGCGGAACCCGCAGTTTTAGGCGAAGCGGGTCTAGAGGGCGCTGGTGTCGTCTTTGGCACTTTCGCGCCATCGACATTGACTATTTTTTTGGAGGGCAAACTGCCTTCCGGATCTGATGAGGAGTTGGAGCGCTTCTTGCGCGGTTTGCGGTGCGTGACGGTGGTGAAGCCATCGTCCGCAGGAGGGGCTTGCTCAGCAGGAGGATCTTGCTGAGCAGGAGGGTCTTGCTCCATATCGGAGCCAGAATCGGAATCGCTATCGCTATCGTCACTATCGTGAACGGGTGGGATGGGAAAATTGTTGCTTGCCTCGATCTTGGCATAGATCGAGGGAGCGGGCTTGGAAGAGTGAGGGAACTCGATGCGACGCTTCGCAGCGTACGCATCGTAATCGTCTACGAGACGAGGACAGATGCTGGATATAAAACCGCGGAGGCTAATAAGTTCGGTCTCTAAGAGGCCGACTTCTCGATCGGAGGCCATACCGGGGCCTGAGGAGGGGAGTGGGGCGGAGGAAGACATGTGAAACCTCCCTGCCAGAGGGGCAGGGGGGCGCGCCTTAATGAATTTAACGGACTATCCCGAGTCCGGATCAAAGGGAGCTGTTTAAAACTAAACAAAATAGGAAAACAACGCAAATAAGTACCTGAGCGAGACAGGGGAAAAATAACATAAGACTACTTAAATAAACAAATAATAAAAAGTAAATAAATTTAAAAATAAATCACCGAAGAATTAAAGAAATACGTAAATAAATAGATAAATAAATGAGTAAATTAATAAATATACCAAGAAATAGATAAAGCAATAAATAAATACAAAGGAAAGGTCTCACTCAGTTCCAGGAAAAAGAACGCAGGTGTGGAACGCAGGTGTGCAGCGCACCTGTGCAGTGCAGATGTGCCGGATCGAAACAACACAATAACTGACGTCACTAAATCACGAGTATTAAAATCGAACTTAGCGCGCGCAGCAAAACGGACACCCGTTCGAGTCGACGGTCCGATCGGAACAAGGCTTGTATTTCTGCTGTATGATAATCAATGGATTATATACATGAATCAAAGGTCTTATAGATTTTTTGGGCTTTTTGATTGAATCTCAGGTATTCATACCGATACTACAGTACATATAATACACTGATCATATATCGCCCTGTAGGTGGTAGAGCCACGCTGAAGTAATACTGGTTTCAGCGTGAATTGGCTTGCCCGGGGTAGTACTACCCTCTCATAGAAAACCGGCGTAAATTAACAGTGCTCGCATTATTGCGCTTCGTTCGGTCAGTGAGAGTGCCGGAGGCCCTCTTCCCTTTCTCACCTCCCCGTCCCCTCTCCCCCTCACCTCTAAACACAGGCTGGCAACACATTTCAACTCTCCTGATGTTGCAAGTGTCTATGGACGGTGGTGGTCACTTAACATCAGATGACCCGCCTGTCCGTTTGCCTCCGATATTATTATTTTATTTTATTATAAACCAATTATAGTGACTGTGTTTGGTTTGTAGCGAGACATGCATGCCAACGTGACGGTGAAAAATGCCGATATATTTTAGATATCGTGGTGGTCACCATTATTCTAGTGTCTTTACTTTGTCATCTTACCATGAAAAGATAGTTCTAGACTGGTCCGCTTCGAACGACACGACCTGAAAGCAAGATCACGGCCAGTTATATATATATCTGTTAGTTACACATTTACACCATATTTCTTAATCTTGGTGATCAAGGATATTCCATTGAACTCACAATTAAGTATCTGCGAGATTCGAACACAGTTAAAAAACCAAACCGAACGTAGGAAGAAGTTCGCACGGACACATAATTACAGAAAAGTGGATGCCTTAAGTTTAATGTCTGCAAAGATTAACAAAAAAAAACAAAAGAAAATTGGTACACTTTTGCTGAGTTTTTGTTTGGCCGGTAACTTACCGTTGTGGTAGCGAGCGTGGAAATGCATTATCCTTTGGTGAGGCACTCAAAATCGTTCGATGCATCTGCCCCTAGTGAGGCGACCAAAAAACTTTACAATTATCGATATGCAATTTATTGATACGAAAATTAATAACTTTAAATTATAATTTTTACAGCTTTTTTTGCGAGTCGGATTTGTGTATTTATTTAGATAAGGTTTACCAGCAGTGCACGTTTTCAATTTATTCTATATTTAATTCCGGTACGCGAATCTATTATTAAGGGCGCTGATCACAAAACACAGTAATAATTATGATAAAAAGTGTAAGGCCAAGTTCACAATATCAATAATATTAACAAATAATATAAATATGTGAGTTTGTTTGTTGCGCTTTTACTTCTTAACAGCTCAATGGATCACCATGAAATTTAGCATACACGTTCTCAGGAGTACAGAAAAGGAGAAAATACGCAAAATATTGTCTAATTTCATTAGTTTGACCACATTAACTCCTAAAACTGCAGAATAGTTTTCAAACATTATTTTTGCCTCTTATAGCGTAGCTATTGAAAAAATTATCTACAGGTAGGCTGACATCTCGCTATGCCACTTAAGAGTAGCGCAAATATCATATAAGGTATAGTTTAGAAAATACTATAAACATAAATGTTGTAATATTACGGATGGGGGCCGGGTGTCGAATAATGAGAATTATCGTGATAAGTCCAACTGTGAATGCCTATGACTTCATACGCTACAGTCGTGCATTATACAAATTTTGTTTAAAATCACTGAACTGCATTGATGGTGTTATACAATTTTATAAGTATCTTCTTATAAACACGAGTACAATTGTTAATTATTCAAAAAAATATCGACAAATAATACAACCCTAGAACCATTCCAGTAACTCATCTTTTTTCAAACGTTAGTTAGCGGTGCGTTTCAAATTTTTTACCCCTTTTTCGCCTTTACCCATTTTGGACAACGAAATGACCGCAGATGTAACAAAAGCCAGGTGCTTCGTTACAGACGAGATTGAAAGTATACAGCGGTGCCTCTGGCGCTAATGAAAACGCATTTATATGCCTATCAATAGGAGGATTATTATTAATATTTTTATAGTTCGAATCTATGAGAGATCATACGGTCGTGGGTTTTTTAGACATGTATGTGATATAACATCTGCCTTAACTGTTCATACGATGCAGGAGCAGCATTGTTATTTATTTAATGTCGTACAGAATTGTAGGTCGGATCTTTTTAATATTTTAATGTACCCGTTATATATAATAGTATGATGTTCTAGTATCAAGTTCAGAAATTAGTAATGTCCGGGAACTTGTAGACATTCAATAACATTATTGAATCACCAAATATTTTCAAATTAAGATCGTCACAATTGCAGGATTACAACTCGAAGAGAAATTTTGAAACGATGAGTGTTTGTTGGTAGTGTTTTGGTATGAAGTCGATTGTCATAGTTTCGAATACTTATAGTGAGCTGGAACTTTAGATGCGATTATAGCATATCTAATTGTAGGTCTTCCTTTAATATCTGTCTGGTTAGCTACAACCTTCAAAATAAAACCGAGCACCTATTTATATGTTTCGGTAGCAGCACTTTATAGAATGTCCTTCATTACGTTTAGAACATTACCATCTTAAAATACATCCTTATTAAAAATCAGGTGAGAACATGGTTAGATGCAAAGGCGTATAAAAAATGTAAAATGAAGACAAGATATTTAATTGCTATAATTATATTCTTTTTATTGTATTGATCTGCTCGCTTTTATCATTTATTGAAAACTTTTTCTGTTGTTCATGCAGTGTAATTTAAAAGTAATAAACGCCATAACCGACAATAATACTGTGTAACGGGATCAAAACAAAGGAAGAACACCGGTAACTCCTTATTAAATATGAAATCAGTTGAGATACTATATAATATAATTACCAGTCCGTGGATATACGAAACAATGTGACTAAATATTCCGCACCGCAAGACAAAGCCGCAACGGCACAACCGAGCTGAATAAATAGCCATACCATTTACAAGAGTGTAAGATATGACGTGATATAGATCACTCACAACGTAATAAATAAATAAATAACATAAGAAAAATTACACCGTAAAGCGAATGTAACCGGAGGCGCTGAGACACCGTTAGAAACGTACGGATAAGACATAAATAAATATTAATTTATATGGATAGGTAAGCAAGTGACGTCATAAGTTTTAATCGCAATATAACATTTTATAACAATAGTGTGGGTTATTCAGGGATAACCATACAAATTCGAAACCAGCCAATCATTTTGGTGATTATATCCAAATAACAAACGAATAACTCTTGACACTAATGGCATATATAAATTATATCTTAAGAGTTAGTAGGTTCGTCACGAATGTACTCGAAAAGGACATCCAGTAGTCACCTGTGGTAATAGCGAGTTTTTTTCAATTCATATAAAAACTGAAGAATACAGTAGATTATAGGTTTTGTCAAATGTAGTATGAAAATTCTCTATCTATATTGGAAAATGATTAATATAAAGTAATTATAAAGTTTAAGATGTTATAAACAAAGAATAGAAACACTATTAGACCTTGGTAATTTATAATTATAAGTAAATCGAAATGTTTTGTGAAATAAAGAAGGTTACTATAGTGTTAGGATTTTTGTATGATATTCCATACAAACAATCAATTACGGGGCAGAGTTTGAAAGGGTTTTCAGTAATTTTTACTGTATAGGAAATGCCATACAACAGAAAATATATTTGAAAAAAGGGCTGTTTGTGTATACAATGGTAATCGTTATAATTCAAGATTTAGCAATATGTTAACAGAGTGTTTTCTATAAAGTGTATTGAAGACAAAAATCAAGAAAATAAATTATATTTCACAACACAACACGTTGTTAAATTTGGGGTGTAAGCGGTGTCGAATAACATCTAAGACTTCCAAGCCAACCTCACCTGCACGTGGTGCACCCTGCTGAATAACGAACAAGGCAATGGCGAAAGCGGGGTGGTAGGGTTTTACAGCCCGACTGGGTAGCAAATATGGTGAAAAAGCCGGTAATAGTGAGTCGCTTCTGCGGGTCACGTTTCGGGATCAGCCTGTGCATATCCAGCTTTTCGCAGGCCGGCATGACAGCGGCGACAGGCGATGGATGGTATGTCACTCGGTGGTCGCCGTTGTTTTTGGATTGTACTGTGCTTCCATCAGGCAGAGCGCAGTCATTTTGCCGTGCTACAATAAAAAAAAAAGAAAACTTTTATATGTTAAAAAATTATATTTGACTAAATATGAGATAACTTGCAATTTTGTGAATGTTTAATTCTGAAAGAACAATATATGTTGGTAAATTTGAAATATGTCGACTCACCAGTTTAAATAAGTTTATAGTCAATATTATTTTGAAGTTTTAGGTTTTCGGTTCATAGAAAGACAACGTGAATGTGCCGCGCGCGAGGGAGCGACAGGGACGGATGATTTAGAAACCCCTCGGGAGAAGCGCGACGCGACCCCGTATTAATATTGTGACTTCACGTAGTACACTTATAGATTACAGAATAATCAAAAGGACTTTTCGTCAATATAACAAATTTTTTTTTAAATATTTCACGGTAAGTGAAATCTCTATAAAAGTATTTTAAGAACACTATTTGAACATATTTATTTGAAAAAATGACTTTTCTTTCAGTCTATAAGAGAATAAAGTCATGTAAATTTGTACAAACTGTATTAAAATATATGATAAGTGAAACTTTTTTATAATATAAGAATTCGATGGGTTTCATTATAAAAGTAATACTTCGATATAAACTCTTTACTAACAACATATAGGTATACTTTTAGACGTGTGTAACCACATATTTATAAAGTTTATATTCGACTTTCGATGGGTCTATAAGATAGCTTAACTAGCTTTAACTCGCGCCATCGCTCGCGTTACACACCTGCGTTCCACACCTGCGTTCTTTTTCCTGGAACTGAGTGAGACCTTTCCTTTGTATTTATTTATTGCTTTATCTATTTCTTGGTATATTTATTTATTTACTCATTTATTTATCTATTTATTTACGTATTTCTTTAATTATTTTTAAATTTATTTACTTTTTATTGTTTGTTTATTTAAGTAGTCTTATGTTATTTTTCCCCTGTCTCGCTCAGGTACTTATTTGCGTTGTTTTCCTATTTTGTTTAGTTTTAAACAGCTCCCTTTGATCCGGACCAAAACTAACATTATAATACCCACGAAATACATTTGTGTTGTCAGCAGTTTACACGTTATCAACAAGCAAATTCCGAAATTGCATCAAGAGTCCGCGATTTAAGCAGGAGATTGGACACGACGATTATAAAGATCCAATGAGCACTCAACCAACAATTCAAGATATACTAAGGCCTATCAAATCAAGACTAAACAAGTTCATCAACACTTCCATTCCTAGGCATTTAGTCAAGATCGACAAAGAGGATTCGGTCAACAGTATTAAGGAACAAATACATCTGTCACAATACTGTAATACCCTACAATCCCTATATATAAAAGCAAGCAGTTTTTCTAAATGAAAAAATCGATTATTTTCTATATAAATGGATTTGTAGAGGGACTCGCGACCGCTCGGAACCGGTCGGCTGCGATCCGCGTCGCGATTCGTGCGAGTTCGGTTTTACCTCAGTTAAGCCGCCGGGACGTTGCGCGCACGCAGTCCCACGGGCTCGCGAAATTTTAATAGCGTCACAGTTCCATTGTAATATACATGTACTTTTATTGCGTGTGCAATAAACTATTTGTATAAATATATGCATGGCATCATTTACGACCCCCACAAAATATTGTCATTCACACTATAATTAATATGAAAATTCAAAAGAGAAACACGTTTATTTCAATTTTAAGTTTTCACTTCTATCGGCAGTCCTTATGACTGCCTAGGCTTATCTTTCTATATGAAAATTACCCTGTGTAATTTTTTGTGAACCTAACAATATCTATGCACAGTTTCATGATAATCGGTTCAGTGGTTAAGGCGTGAAAGCGTGACAGACAAATTTACATTCGCATTTGTATTATTAGTGAGGCTTACGATGTACGTAACATCTTAGGACCGCTTTCATTGTTGAAAACAAAAGACTACATACTAAGAGGAATACTATAAAAATGATGCATCTGAAAATGTAGCATATACAAAACAATTTTGATCACTCCTTTCCCACTACGTTTTGGTGTCTGTCGCGTTGTACCTCGAGCTAAATTGGTACCGAAATTTCAAATTCAAATTCTGGTTTTCCCATGTGTGCCCCGCGGCGGGACTCCTTTTAACGTTGTAATTGGTCCTTTGGTGATTCGAGACCTGATAGATTATTGCAGCCTTTGATGTGCTTGATTGCCACGGTGTCGTTCGGTTTAACTCATCACTGGATTGGTGCGTAAGGGTGATGGTTTGGGTTAGGTCATGATTTTACACACACAGACAGGTTGATTCTATATTAGCTGTAGGATAATAACGGCTACAAACCTCACAATGAGTCTAAGCTTTCTGTGAACGAAAACATCGTTTTTTTTTTTATTGTAGCTAGGCAAAGTGACTGTACTATGCCTGATGGTAAGCACAGTACAATCCAAAAACAATGGACAACGCTGTCATGCCGGCCTGCGAAAAGCTGGATATGCACAGGCTGATCTCGTGACCCGCAAAAGTGAATCACTATGACATGCTTTTTCACCATATAGATGGTGGTTGCGACCCAGTTAGGCTGTAAAACCCTACCACCCCGCTTTCGCCATTACCTCGTTCGTTAATCAGCAGGGTGCACCACGCGCAGATGAGGTTGGCTTGAATGTTTCAAGTCTTAGATGTTATTCGACACCCCTTACACACCATTGAGGAAAGCTATAATATATCATCACGCTAAGGCCAATAGGCGCGGAAGAATATTTCAAAATCGTTTATCTTTTTCTTTTGAGAGCTTCCGCTGCATGTTAATGTTAGCCCAAAGTAACTATTACACGTGGACGAAGCACCACGCGCAGGTGAGTTTGGCTTGGATGTCTCAAGTCTTATGATGTTATTCGACACCCCTTACAATCCAATGTTATGAATGTTCCCCATAAATCACTTTATCTACTGTTGAAAACCGCATGAGAATCCGTTTAGTAGTCTTTGACGTGGACGAAGTCGCGGGCAGCAGCTAGTATTTTATGGGGTATCTTTATTCAGAAATAATGTACTATTTTTTAGAAATAAGTTGAGTCTATATTAAAAGCAAGCGAAGCCGCGAGCAATAACTTGTGTATTATTAAATCAATAATCATATTGTAAAAAGATACGAATATTATTATAATTACTCGTATGTCTTCATTATAATGGGTCCTCGAGCCATGGCCGCCTATCCCTTCCTTGATTCATTTAAAAACAAGCTTATTATTTCCCACGGGGGCGAGGAAAGTCGCGAATTTCATAATTTAATATTTACCGGTCGCAGAATAAAGGATAATTAGATCGGGACGTGATTTGGTACGGGAAGGTAGAATTAATATCAATATTCTTTGTTTTAGCTTAGGGATGGGATCATGTCGTGAGTTATATCGATATATTTATTTTATATTTCTACAACAAACATACATACGTTTTTTAGAACTATTCACATACACTACTATAACATCAATATATATTCATTATATAACACATCGTTATGATACCTTATTCAACGTAAACCTTAATCCACAAATAGTAAAAAGTATACATATATAATCTCTATATGTATGATTCAACCATATACTTTTGAAACTCAATGACGTCATAACCACTAAACGTATCGATATACTATAACTATGAACATTCGACGTGAAATGTTTCGTAGATGTTTCTAAGTTACTTACTTCGTTTCAGCTTGCGATTGATTCTTTGCGATTTTTTAATGCCCAACACAGAGGGCGGGAGTCAGCTAGTATTTTTCTGTATACAAATAGATATTTTAGATACTAGATAGTTATCTTAAAACAATCCTTAATAAAAATTACATATAGCGCAAGTGGCAAATCAGACAAACTAAAAATAAACTTTGTGTCATCAAACCATTGAGAATCTACAAATAAACGTTAGCTGTAAGGCTGTTATCTATCTGTTAACATAATTAATTATTTATTAATTAGGAAAACTAATAGCTATAATGTACAATATATAGTTATTAGAATAGAAAACATTAAGCCATTTATAAGTCTTCGCCGATATAAAACAGAATACAATCACTTGCATTATATGGTATTAGGTAAACATTACAATAAAGGAAGAAATTCAAGAATATTAACAGTCTATTACTATTTGCAATCGCCATCATTAAAGAACGTCCTTGTTAAAAACTTTGTCGCTTTATTTAAAGTAGTATTAAATAGGTCAAAATCACCTATCTCGCTTATAGTGTTGAAGCTAGCTGGACTAGCTCGCCATAAATATGAATTCTGCCGGTAATTTGTGGAAACAGTGGGCAGCATGAAAACAAGGTAGTAGGTATACAATATAAACGTTATATATGATTAACGTAATTTGTCGATATCGATACTATTTGTGTAACATCACTAAAGCCAAGAAAATGAAGACAAATGCTTAAACGGCGCGCATGGGGTCCCGGATTCGATCTCGGAATAAGACATGACAAACAATCTATGACATACATAATTTTGTAATGCTACGTTACTTAGTCATGAGGGGGGAAGAATATGGCACGATCGGTATAGAACTATAAAGAAATAATATATAATATTATATTAGCTTATGTTATATATGGGTTTTGCCGCGAAATAAAACGACAAAAAATTTAACTAGTTTGGATAGACGTTTTTTTTTTAATATCCCATAAAAAGAATTCATCATAATATTTGAACAATATCTTCATCTAACATTTCAACGATTGTCCGGTACAATTGACCGAAATACTAAAATATATTTTCAAATATGTATAATTAACACTGATTTTTTTAAAAATCGACTAATTTCTTTTTCTTAAATATATCGAAAATATTGTTGGAAATGATGAGATAATAATCCTGTGAAAGCCACAGCCTTTAATATTGATATTATGCTATACCGTATGGTAAATTTCAATGTCCCGTATGATTAACATGGGAAAACTTGTTTTTATGAGTTTAGAATTTTATAACACTTTGGCGGTTCATCAAAAAGGTTAGACTAAATCATTTTCTTGAGTTTTGGCGGGATTTTGGTCTGTCATGTAGTGGATTTTATATTTTATTCATAATCTTGTGTTACTTGCCTCTATATTGTGTAAAATTGGTGGTGTTTTATGCAATATAGTTTGTTTATTGTGCATAAGTGAAGTGAATGGAAAATAATACCACGGACCATAAATTCTGAGATGCCACAAAAACTCCCAGGAAAGTTCTAACAAGATGGCCACCATCTTGTTAGTTCATTGTAATTATATCAAGAAACTTGTAATATCGATACTCACTTGACAATGGCAGTAATAGTCTACTAGAAGACTGGTTGCCAAAAATAAAATAGAACTAGAATTTGTAATACTATTAACTACTTGACAATGGCAGTAATAATCTAAAAGATTGGTTGCCAAAAATAAAGATTTAGAAAAAACATTTTCTTGTATAAAATTGAACGCTCTACAAAAAAGGTATCTAATATTTTTTTGAAAAAACCGACGCGTTTCGAAGTTATTCTACTTTAAAATATAATTTATAATATTTTCTCATTGTTTTCTAATTTTCTGAAGAAACTATCACGTTTATCAAAAAAAAATTGTCAAGTTTTTATTTATAATATTTTCTCATTGTTTTCTAATTTTTTGAAGAAACTATCACGTTTATCAAAGTGTCAAGTTTTTCAAATTTTTTGTATTTTAATTTGGTTTCACAGTTAAATAAAATAACTGTCAATACTATCGTATCTTAATGTATCAATAAATATATGTAACTAATGTGTGTGTATGTGTATAATCCAAAATTATGCGCTCATTTTTGTATGCCGTCTGTGGGACGTTAAGTGTGCATCTTGGGTTTTGTATAGCAATGTTTTAAACATAAAGTTTTGTTAAATTTTAAATTGTATTATTTATGGATTTTGTTTATGAAATATTGAGGGGAAGCAATTTGTTTTTTTTTATTGTCAGAGACAATACAGGGGTCAGGCAGAGCGTCGGTAAGAGCTATTTCAAGTTTTAATAGATATGTGAGATACCTAATCTATTAATTCCGCGACTTAATAATTAAAGTTCGTATTAACTGTTAGACAAGAAACGAGGTACACTGTCGTCTGTTTGGACTGAGTGGATATAAAGCGTTAATGAAAGACAAGTGTCTGGTGCCAGGCACTGCGAGTCACCAACTTTAACTGAGCCTCCCTAAACGTGCGATTAAATTACTTTGTCCAATAAAGCTTTCATAGACATGGTAATTGTACAGAGTCGTCAGTGAATTTCTTTTAAACACTCTGTAGCATATAGGGCTTGATGAATTTTAACATATGAGGTGTCATGTAGTTCGTGTTATTTTTAGAAGTAATTGAAAAGAAAACAAAGGAGGGAGAAAAATAATTCTTAATTCATGGATACTCAACTTAGTCACTCTTTTTTAAAGTAATAGAAAATATTGCGTGTAACAGTGTGTACACGCGGAGAAAGTGAAACTTCTTTGGCTTATATGTAGTAAATTATATATATATATGTGAATGTTCATAAGTTGTATACTACACAAAGTCCCGCAGTTTAAATACTTAACTATTTATTTACTCATTTTGGTATACTACTACATCCAAATAAACACTTATACACACAAATATATATCTACTTTACGTTTAACGTGTAACGCAAATTTTTCCCTAACGTACATCATTAAATAGTATAAAACGAAGTCCTCAATCGCGTCTGTCTGTCTGTCTGTTCGCGATAAACTCAAAAACTACTGACCGGATATTTATGTGGTTTTCACCAGTGGATAAAGTGATTCATTTGTCAAGGATTTTTTTATAATCAGGGCGGGACAACTTCTGCCGGACCCGCTAGTTTATATATAAAACCCAAGATGCACATTCAACCTCTCAAAACTGTACGCATAAAATGAGCGCACAATTCTCAATAATTTCTGTCTCTCGTCACTCGGGTCTTTGGACTTTTTGTACACTGCTTTGTAAAAGCACTTTTAAATAATTCGCGTAATGTTGAATTTGCAAAAACATAAGTTTATACGATAACTATAAGATAAGATATATAAGATTTGGGGACGGTTTTGAGCGTTACTTTTATTCGAGACCGTTCATCTTGGATTTTTATGTATCGATACTAACGTGCCATAAAAGTTTCACTCCAAGAAATCTATTATCTCTGTACTCAGATATTTTTTTACATTATTAATAATTGTACTTGGTTTATTATATATGTGTTTTTCACTTATGTGTTTTATATGAAAGCGTGTTTATTATGAATAAACCAGACTGCATTATATAAAAGCGTGAGTTATACATGTATCTTGACTAACTGATAATTAAATAACATAATCACTGATGTCCAAATACTTTCTCTTACCGAGCTTTGATAAATGGAATTTATTGAACGACATTAATCGATAACTTTTAATTAACAGTGGTACTCATTAATCTGTCGATATATCGATTAACGGTAAAAGGTTTACCTTGCCTTATTATGTAGAATTCAAAGTTGTTTATAAATTTTACGGTAAATAGACTGATAACTTTTTTTGGAAGTGATTATTATTTAGGCGGGTTGCGCTGTATTTTTTGTGCAAAGGGATAAATTTATAATTTCGTCTCACGACATGCTAGGAAGCGTAACCGGTCGCATTGCAGTTGTGCGGCTTGCACCAGACTAGCGACCCATACATACATACATCAGGTAAACCTCTCATCTCCTTCCCCCTTCCCTTCCTCCCCTCCCCCTGAACACAGGATAGCAACGCACTTGTGACTCCCCTGATGTTGCAAGTGTTCATGGACGGTGGTGACTTAACATCAGGTGTGACCCAGCAGTTCGTTTGCCTCCTATGATATATACATAAAAAGCGACGCGTGTAGTAAGAAAGTATATAATTTTTTTTTATAGTAGCACGGCAAAATGACTGTACTATGCCTGATGGTAAGCATAGTACAATCCAAAAACAATGGCAACCACCGAGTGACACACTATCCTTCGATGGTCGCTGCTGTCATGCCGGCCTGCGAAAAGCTGCATGGACGGTGGTGACTTAACATCAGGTGTGACCCAGCAGTTCGTTTGCCTCCTATGATATATACATAAAAAGCGACGCGTGTAGTAAGAAAGTATATAATTTTTTTTTATAGTAGCACGGCAAAATGGCTGCACTATGCCTGATGGTAAGCATAGTACAATCCAAAAACAATGGCAACCACCGAGTGACACACTATCCTTCGATGGTCGCCGCTCAGCAGGATGCACCACGTGCAGGTGAGGTTGGCTTGGAAGTCTCAAGTCTTAGACGTTATTCGACACCCCTTACACCCCAAATTATTATTCGGAGCGCCAATAGATGTGAAAGAGAGACTGTTGATAATAATTTCATGATTAATGATGAATTTTAAATAATTCAGACTATAACTAATGTTAAAATTAAAAGAGATCATAGTTATTCCCCTGTTATCAGAGTCACTTCCGTCGGCAGTCTTTATGACTGCTTCTACTTTTAGTTTGAAGGAGAATTTATTAAACTATACATCTTTAGGTACATTAAAAGTATATGTTGTAGGTGGTAGAACCACGCTGAAGCTATTATTGGTTTTAGCATGAATCGGTCGGCTACAGAAACACCCACGTGAAGTAACATTGCTTGCATTGTTACGTTTCGTTCGGCCAGTGAGAGCGCCGAATACCACCTCCCCTCCCTCCATCCCCAAATACAGGCCGTCAACGCACTTGCAATTCCCCTTATGTTGCTAGTGTCTATGGACGGCGGTGATCACTTACCATCACGTGACCCACATGTTCATTTGCCCCCTATAATATAAAAAATATATATGATATATTATAGTCTGTCATATAGTGGCTTTTATATGTTATTTAAAATCTTGTGTTATTTCATTCTTTATTTTGTAATATGTACGGCATTTTACGTAATATAGTTCGGTTATTGAGCATAAGCGAACGTAGTCCGGTGAAGCTGTTAAGACCTTGGATGGTCAATAGCGTAGTCAGTTCGAAAAAAAAAACAAAAAGCATAAGCGAAGTGGATAAAAAATAATACGATGAAGCATGAATTCTGAGGTGCCACTAAAACTCCCTAGCAAGTTCTAACAAGGGGGTTACCATCTTGTTACGACTATAAAGTTATCGCAAGATACTTGTAATAAATACCTATATAACCTACTCAATCCCAGTATAAATCTAGATTGGTTGAAAAAAAATAATATGTCTGAAATATTTTGATGTCTATGGCCTTTATTAAGAGTTTGTCTGTCCCTGTAAGTTCCCGCGATTCAATTACAAAAGTTTGACGAGTTCGTCAGGTGTTCGCGTATCGATTGTCGATCTCTATTGCACCACTATAACTGACACTATTACAGTGGCAGGAATAGTTTTGAGTTAGAACGAATTTAGATACAATTGTGATAGCAATTTGGTCCGACTTATTACGTAATAGAAAACGGCTAACAGCTGTTTCAGATAATAGCAACAAGGTGTCCACGGACGGTGGTGATCACAGTCAAAAAAGAGTTAGTTTTTCATGGTTGAAAGCCACGTTGAAACTATTACTGGTTTCAGCATGAATAGGTCGGCTCGCCCGGGGTACTACCACCCGACCCACAGAAACACCCACGTGAAGTAACAGTGCTTGCATTGTTGCGTTTCGTTCGGCCAATGAGATCGCCGGATACCACCTCCCCTCTCCTTTCCTCTCTCCTCTCCCTCTCCCTCCCCTAACCAAATGGTGGCAACGCACTTCCGATTCCTCTGGTGTTGTTAGTGTCCATGGACGGTGGTGATCACTTACCATCAGGTGACCCGCATGTTCGTTTGCTGCCAATAGTATAAAAAAAAGACTTAAATTCGACAAAGAATGTAAATCTGACGTGTCTGTATTATTTACATTTTTGTGAAAAAAAGAACGTTGCAATTGTCTTCGAGTAAGTAATAAAATACATTTCAATCATTTAAATATGTCTTTCTGTCTGTTTGGATGAACACGCATCGCTGCTGAAGTACAGCGTTCGTGATAAAATTATAAATTCATATCCTTGAGTCAAATTTACACTTGGTTTCGTTAAAATCGGTCCACTCTATCAAAAGTTATTGTAATTTTAATGACGACGCAATTTAAGTACGAGAGAGAAATAGATAAGTAAATGGACTTAATATATTTAGATAATTTTATTAATCACTGTTTTTTTAAATAAGATTCCACGCGGACGGTGTCGCGGGCATAGCTACTCATTTATATATCTAGATTAGAAACTTACATATTCTTGCTCTATTGATTTTCACTACTACCACATATAGTATATTTTAGAGTACTATTTAGCCTACACATGAGTACGCTTTTCAATATGAGGTAAGCAGTGAAGTTAAAATATAACAGGAGTAACTTGACATTTATCAAAGAGTTAAAAAAAACAGTTACTTTATTCATGGCTCTACCCACGTTGAAACTATTACTGGTTTCAG
>MU161209.1:40325-50363 GCA_015888305.1 Antheraea pernyi | reverse complement strand
ATTACCGAGTGTATTATTATTTCAAATTAGTACCCTTAATATTCACTATTTATTTTCAAGAGAAAAAAATCTTTAGGCGCATTGAACAACGAACGAAAGTGAACCGACACGCTAGGGTGCACTTTTTGACAGTAAACGTGGTTGATGACAAATGAAACCCGAGTGAACCCGATTAAGCGTCACCAATCCGGACGTGATGATTACTTTCGTTCGCTGTCCGGAAGCACCTACAAAATTTTTCGTTTCCAAAGAATAACAAACAACAAATCAAGATTTGATCCCCACAGCTCACTCACGTCAAAGGTGCATACTATATTATACTAAACACAATTTTTACCCAAATTTACCTAAATAAAAAGCTTAAAGAATACGTCGATTAAAGCGACGGTGTGTAGAAACAAAACGCATTCCGTCTACATCACGACCGGTAGCCGCTTGCACCACAAAGCACGCCTTATCTCTGTCAGCTATCAATCTCTATCCACGTCATTCCCTCGCAAAATTATATTTGCCGTCACGAAACACAAGTTCCGACGAAACTTCAAAAGTATTACAATATACCAGACGCAAATAAACGATAGCAATCGAGTCTGATCGAATCGAATAGGAACAATCGATGAATTTGATTGACGTATAAAAGAAGCGAATTCGCCTTTGTCTGTAAATCGATTATGGATGGTAATTGCATAACGGTGGGACGGTAGTATGACTGTCGGACTTTTAAATTAATATAATTGAATATAAAACGATTACGCTTTACTGTAGACTTGACCACGACGAAGAAACATTGACCTTTGGTAAATAAAATGACAAACCGTCACTTAAATAACAAATGACTAATTAAATTCTTAAAGCGGGTGTTCAAAACCTAAATTTTATAATAATATTAAGAATCAATGCTCCCTTTCTGCGTAACATAAAATTTCAAAGACTAGACACGTCCGTGTTATTAATATAATGACTAACATCGTTCGTGTTAACCAAGTTAACCTATTTTTTGTATACCCCGAAACCCCCCTGGTGTTGCAAGTGTCTATGGACGGTGGTGATCACTTAACATCAGATGACCCACCTGTCAGTTTGCCTTCTGTGATATAAAAAAAAAACAAACTAAAAGTGTAATAATTAGCCATGAAAGTCGCACTTATATGATTTAAGAAAGATAATAATGAAATTACACGTCATCCAACACTACGTTATATTACGTTATATTTTACCTACTTGATTACATAGTATAAAACAAAGTCCCCTACCGCGTCTGTCTGTCTGTTTGTCTGTTCGCGATAAACTCAAGAACTACTAAACAGATTTTCTTGCAGTTTTCACCAGTGGATAGAGTGATTCATGAGGAAGGTTTTGGTATACAATTTGTCAAGTATTTTTTTATAATTAGGGCCGGACAACGTCTGCCGGGCCCGCTAGTATATTATATTTGCGTCATCCTAAATTTGACAAGGTATAGTATTTACATAAATTATTTGAACAGATCCCACTTTATAACTATATTTGTTTACATCAAGGTTTTATAGCATAGTAACATAAGACATATTTTAATTTCGTTTTGTTTTTGTAACCGTACACGCTATTCGATTATATTACATTGTAAATTATAACAGAATCACTTTACACCGGCTTGAAATCGTGACGCACTTACCAGCTTTACGTTAACTTTCTGAACCCGCTTTTATGATACAAAACTGAGCTTACACGGATACATTTGATGTCATATTTACTTACAGACACTCTCTGTCAAATACTTCGTCTTTAATTTTATTACAAGCAATTATTTGTTATACAGAAGTATGGTCATTACCGAGTGTATTATTATTTCAAATTATTACCCTTTATATTCACTATTTGTTTTCAAGAGAAAAATTTCTTTAGGCGCATTGAACAACGAACAAAAGTGAACCGACACGCTCGGGTGCACTTTTTGTCAGTAAACGTGGTTGATGACGAATGGAACCCGAATAAACCCGATTCAGCGTCACCGATCCGAGCATGATGATTTACTTTCGTTCACTGTCCAGATGTACCTACAGAATTTGTCGTTTCCAAAGAATAACAAAGAACAAATCAAGATTTGATCCCCACAGCTCACTCACGTCAAATTTCAAAGGTGCATACTGTATTATACTAAACACAAATTTTACTCAAATGTAAGGCTAAATAAACAGCTTAAAGAATACGTCGATTAAAGCGACGGTGTGTAGAAACAAAACGCATTCCGTCTACATCACGACCGGTAGCCGCTTGCACCACAAAGCACGCCTTATCTCTGTCAGCTATCAATCTCTATCCACGTCATTCCCTCGCAAAATTATATTTGCCGTCACGAAACACAAGTTCCGACGAAACTTCAAAAGTATTACAATATACCAGACGCAAATAAACGATAGCAATCGAGTCTGATCGAATCGAATAGGAACAATCGATGAATTTGATTGACGTATAAAAGAAGCGAATTCGCCTTTGTCTGTAAATCGATTATGGATGGTAATTGGATAACGGTGGGACGGTAGTATGACTGTCGGACTTTTAAATGAATATAATTGAATATAAAACGATTACGCTTTACTGTAGACTTGACCACGACGAAGAAACATTGACCTTTGGTAAATAAAATGACAAACCGTCACTTAGATAGTCTATGGACGGTGGTGATCACTTAACATCAGATGACCCACCTGTCAGTTTGCCTTCTGTGATATAAAAAAAAAACAAACTAAAAGTGTAATAATTAGCCATGAAAGTCGCACTTATATGATTTAAGAAAGATAATAATGAAATTACACGTCATCCAACACTACGTTATATTACGTTATATTTTACCTACTTGATTACATAGTATAAAACAAAGTCCCCTACCGCGTCTGTCTGTCTGTTTGTCTGTTCGCGATAAACTCAAGAACTACTAAACAGATTTTCTTGCAGTTTTCACCAGTGGATAGAGTGATTCATGAGGAAGGTTTTGGTATACAATTTGTCAAGTATTTTTTTATAATTAGGGCCGGACAACGTCTGCCGGGCCCGCTAGTATATTATATTTGCGTCATCCTAAATTTGACAAGGTATAGTATTTACATAAATTATTTGAACAGATCCCACTTTATAACTATATTTGTTTACATCAAGGTTTTATAGCATAGTAACATAAGACATATTTTAATTTCGTTTTGTTTTTGTAACCGTACACGCTATTCGATTATATTACATTGTAAATTATAACAGAATCACTTTACACCGGCTTGAAATCGTGACGCACTTACCAGCTTTACGTTAACTTTCTGAACCCGCTTTTATGATACAAAACTGAGCTTACACGGATACATTTGATGTCATATTTACTTACAGACACTCTCTGTCAAATACTTCGTCTTTAATTTTATTACAAGCAATTATTTGTTATACAGAAGTATGGTCATTACCGAGTGTATTATTATTTCAAATTATTACCCTTTATATTCACTATTTGTTTTCAAGAGAAAAATTTCTTTAGGCGCATTGAACAACGAACAAAAGTGAACCGACACGCTCGGGTGCACTTTTTGTCAGGAAACGTGGTTGATGACGAATGGAACCCGAATAAACCCGATTCAGCGTCACCGATCCGAGCATGATGATTTACTTTCGTTCACTGTCCAGATGTACCTACAGAATTTGTCGTTTCCAAAGAATAACAAAGAACAAATCAAGATTTGATCCCCACAGCTCACTCACGTCAAATTTCAAAGGTGCATACTGTATTATACTAAACACAAATTTTACTCAAATGTAAGGCTAAATAAACAGCTTAAAGAATACGTCGATTAAAGCGACCTGCAACATTTTTTTTTCTAAAATTTAGAGCCTGTGAAATAGCGTAGATAACATGAAACTAAAACATTGACATTATATGAATGTTTTGGACAATAACACGTACCACGTACGTACTCGTTTAGTAGGTGGTAGAGCTACACTGAAGCTATTAATGGTTTCAGCATGAATGGGTCGGCTCGCCCGGGGTACTACCACCAACTCACAGAAAACCGACGATTTTAATTTCGTTTTGTTTTTGTAACCGTACACGCTATTCGATTATATTACATTGTAAATTATAACAGAATCACTTTACACCGGCTTGAAATCGTGACGCACTTACCAGCTTTACGTTAACTTTCTGAACCCGCTTTTATGATACAAAACTGAGCTTACACGGATACATTTGATGTCATATTTACTTACAGACACTCTCTGTCAAATACTTCGTCTTTAATTTTATTACAAGCAATTATTTGTTATACAGAAGTATGGTCATTACCGAGTGTATTATTATTTCAAATTATTACCCTTTATATTCACTATTTGTTTTCAAGAGAAAAATTTCTTTAGGCGCATTGAACAACGAACAAAAGTGAACCGACACGCTCGGGTGCACTTTTTGTCAGTAAACGTGGTTGATGACGAATGGAACCCGAATAAACCCGATTCAGCGTCACCGATCCGAGCATGATGATTTACTTTCGTTCACTGTCCAGATGTACCTACAGAATTTGTCGTTTCCAAAGAATAACAAAGAACAAATCAAGATTTGATCCCCACAGCTCACTCACGTCAAATTTCAAAGGTGCATACTGTATTATACTAAACACAAATTTTACTCAAATGTAAGGCTAAATAAACAGCTTAAAGAATACGTCGATTAAAGCGACGGTGTGTAGAAACAAAACGCATTCCGTCTACATCACGACCGGTAGCCGCTTGCACCACAAAGCACGCCTTATCTCTGTCAGCTATCAATCTCTATCCACGTCATTCCCTCGCAAAATTATATTTGCCGTCACGAAACACAAGTTCCGACGAAACTTCAAAAGTATTACAATATACCAGACGCAAATAAACGATAGCAATCGAGTCTGATCGAATCGAATAGGAACAATCGATGAATTTGATTGACGTATAAAAGAAGCGAATTCGCCTTTGTCTGTAAATCGATTATGGATGGTAATTGGATAACGGTGGGACGGTAGTATGACTGTCGGACTTTTAAATTAATATAATTGAATATAAAACGATTACGCTTTACTGTAGACTTGACCACGACGAAGAAACATTGACCTTTGGTAAATAAAATGACAAACCGTCACTTAGATAACAAATTACTAATTTAATTCTTGAAGCCGGTGTTCAAAACCTTAATTTTATAATAATAATAAGAATCAGTACTCCCTTCCTACGTAATATAAAATTTCAAAGAGTAGACAAGGCGGTGTTATTTATATAATCACTAAAATCGCTCGTGTTAACTAAGTTAACCTATTTTTTGTATACCCCGAAAACGTATATAAAAAAATATTTAAATCTATTAAAGTGTAAAAGCATAACAACAAATAAACAAAATTATATTTATATGTATTTATAATATTAGGGCTAAGATTGATCTTTTCTAACACAAATGCTATTTCTATATAAAGTAACGATTTTAAAATATTATATATATATAATAATATACTGAATAGGACGAAGAAATTATTATACAAAATAATATTAAGAATCAATGCTCCCTTTCTGCGTAACATAAAATTTCAAAGACTAGACACGTCCGTGTTATTAATATAATGACTAACATCGTTCGTGTTAACCAAGTTAACCTATTTTTTGTATACCCCGAAAACGTATATAAAAAAATATGATTATCACTTATATAGTTAAAGTGTGAAAACAACAACAAATAAACACAATTACATTAGTATTTATAATATTATGACTAATATTGATCTTTTCTAACACAAATACTATTTCTATATAAAGTAACGTTTTCAAATATTATATTTATGTAATAATATACTGAATAGGACGAAGAAATTATTATACAAAACGTAAAGTCATCGTCAGTATTTTTGGCCAATCTGAACGTATCCGTAAGTTCAAGGTTTCGCAAGTTATAGTTAAGAATTTGACACAGAATAAAATTATTAGTATAGGAATCTAAAATTACCATTTATTTATCCATAACTAGCGGGCCCGGCAGACACTGTCCCGCCCTGATTATAAAAAAATCCTTGACAAATTATATACGAAAACGTTCCTCATGAACCAAACCAATGTGTGAAAACCGCTTGAAAAACTGTTCAGTAGTTTTTGAGTTTATCACGAACAGACGGACAGACAGACGCGGTAGAGGACTTTGTTTTATACTATGTAATGATCGGTCTCGGTGTTATACACATATACTAATATTATAAAGCTGGAGTGTTGGTTTGTTTGGTTGAACTCGCTAAACTACTGACCTGATTTAAATTCTTACAGTATTAGATAGCTCGTTGTCGAGGAAGGCTGTAGGCTATACATAATCACACTAAGATCAATAGGTACAGAGCCCCAATGAAGAATGTTTCAAAATCGTTTTTTTTTTTGTTCTTTTTGAGAGCTTCCGATGCGTGTTTAACTGTTTATAGTAGCGTTGTAGCCCAAGGTAACTATTCTACGGGAGGAAATCGCGAGCAGAAGCTAATATATAATAAATACAATTATTCAGATGATAAAAGCACTTCAGCTGTAATGCGACATGCGATATAGAATTCAATTTAATAAATGATTTATACTTCTCAAATAACAAAATATATGATATCAAGCTACAATACATTATATTGTCAAATTAACACAGCTGTGCCCTATATTGAAGCAAATTTACGCTTTCACATATAAGAATCATCGCCTCCAATACCAATGCTTCTGAGTTGGTTCATTTTATTATAAGTATACTGATTTGCATGGCAGCAAAACGAAGTTTGTTTTAACAACAACAATGATTCTCAATATTAACGCTATACATATGATTACTTCCATATAGAATATTTACTTGGGTAATTTCAAGGTACCCAGTTGTAGTGCCAGTCGATAGCGTTAAGATAATTTAGAGTAGTTGACGCCACAATTTTTATATTAAAAGTGTAAATGGAACCGAAATACAGAGGTATTAATGTAACACATTTGCAGTAAATATTACTGTATAGTAACATAATACTAACAATAATAACATAAAAAACAATGTGTGGTTTTACGAAACCACGATGTAAGTCAAACTTTTTTCATACCGTAGGCATTTAATTGAAAATGTTCGGACAATTATTCACCTTATTGACCTTGGCTGCTCCTCTGAACGCCTTTCATGTAACCCCTACTCTGCGGCTGGCTGTAATGCGACATGCGACAGGTGCAGGAAAAATTCAAGGCATTGAAAAAAAAGTTTCATTTTAATAAATAGTTTTAGTTTCTCAGCGATGGCGCTGGTAATCAAGATTTATGAGTAGCCCGGTGAAGTTGTTAAGACCTTACTGGGTCAATAGCGTAGTCAGTTCGAAAAAAAATAATCAAGAATTATTATGGATCTTGCAAAAAATGTTTTTTTTTATCTAAAGAAAATTCCGTTAAGCCCATTCCACTGACACCCTGAAGGTTTGCACCCTTATATGGTTGATACTTCCGTGATTCTTAGGAAGCAATTTCCTTTTATATTTATAATTAACTGTACCCGCAGCTCCGCACGCGTTTTTTTAAATCGTATTAATAATTATATAATTTTGAGATTATGTACAATTACAGAAATGCTCTTTAAAGATTGTCTTTAGTAACATGTAACGTGTACAGTAGATATATAAATACAAAAAGCGTGCCAAATGAGGTTTGTCATCAGCAACACATTTGAAACCTTAACCCACCATATAACTACATCAGTGCTCACTACATCAGTGCTCACTACATCAGTGCTCACTACATCAGTGCTCACTACATCAGTGCTCACTTACTGTATAAGGAACTAACGAAACAATAACTTAAAATATTATTATTAAGATTTACATTATATTTAATATACATTGCCATTATTATAATTAAGATTTTGTGACTATACAAAAAATAAAAGCTTGCCTGTTCCGCAAGAAATTGTATTATGGAACACTTTATACATAATAAGTTTATAAACTAAGATCTTTTTAGGAACACCTCTATATCATTAATGTTATTACTAATTATAATGTCGAATTGTAAACAATAAGCTGATAATTATTTATCTTATTAAAAATAAAGAATGAGTTGAAATCTTGCTAAATTTCATGCAGACAAAGTCGCGGGTAACAGCTAGTCTAAAATAGAATAACCTCAATTACTTTTAATTAGGTTCGCTATCTACCAGTGAAAATCCCGTGAAAATCGATGTAACCGTTTTGGTGACAGCACAGCGGGCGAAGCCACGGTCAACAGCTAGTCTAAATTAAAATAAATTAAATTACTTTTTATAAGGTCCGCTATCCACCAGTGTAAGTCCCATGAAAATCGGTGTAGCCGATTTAAAGAAAGCACTGTGGGCGAAACCACGGTTATCAGTTAGTGTAAACTAAAATTGCTTAAATTACTTTTTATAAGATCAGCTATCTGCCAGTGAAAGTTATGTGAAGATCGATCGAACCGTTTTGGATATAGCATTGCGCGCGAAGTCACGGTTAACAGCTAGTATAAACTAAAATTGCTTCAATTACTTTTTATAAGATAAGCTATCTTCCAGTGAAAGTTATGTGAAGAACGATCGAACGGTTTTGGAGATAACATTGCAGACGAAATTGCGGTTAATACCTAGTCTAATATAGAGTAGCCTAAGAAACCCGCTGTAATTTCAGCTATGTGTCAGTGAAATTCCTGTCAAAATCGGTCTGGTCGTTTCGGAGATTACCCGGAACAAACATACAGACAGAAATTGCATTTTTGTTATCAATAGTGTGTATACTTTCGTACCCAAGTAGTAAAAATGAATATTACATACAGACACTTCATTTTTATTATATGTATAGACAGATATGTAAGATTAAGGAGTGGAATTCACTCTAGGCGTCTGTCTTCAGTTACCCTATAACTTGGGAAGGTTCAAAAGAAGATTGCATAGGCATATAGCGGGTAATCGCGTTCCATCATCGGCCTCATCTTCACTTACCAACAGATGAGATCGAAACCAAGCGCGTGCCTGTCAAACTAGAAAGATTAACGACGAACCTATGTTACAATACATAAGTTCTTATGGATACTGTACACATTTGTATGGCATTACCAGACACAACTATATATCATTAAAATATAAATAGAATAAATCCTTATCAACTACCTATTGAATTTCGCTGTGGTAGATTCGCAGGCAACCATAACTGTTGGTCAGTACTGTTTGTACATGTACGTCACCATCATTATTAGTATTTGCTGTACCACCAGTGAATTGTTAGACAATTATACAGAGACGAGTAGCATAATTTGAGAATCACTGGTCATAGAACACGTGTAACAATCGATCATAACGATATGAATTGTTGCAGGAAATAATGTGTAACTTTGACATGTTGATTGGTGATATTTCACTCAGAGACTGAATGTTGGATGTTACTAGTTATTAGTAGTGTCATATATCTCTATATATATAATTCTTATGTCCATGTGTATGTTACTCAACTCCTCCTAAACAGGTGGAGAGGCTTTGATAAAACTTTTTTTTTCTCGAACCGACTACGCTATTGTCCTAGCAAGGTCTTAACAGCTTCACCGGACTACGGAACATTTTGTATGTGTTCATGTGGATTCAAGAATGATTTAGATTCACAAATGGACCCGGTAGGTGACGCTGCAGTTGATTTATAGGATTTTTTTTATGTTTTATGTAGAGTATCAAAATATATATCGTGATTAATTCTAAGTTTTCGTTTCTATGCATATTAATAGGACAACTCCTGATTCGGTTTTAATATTCTTAAATAATTATGAAAATGTATACATACAACAAAAGTTAATTATAAATACCAAATTGGTTATAATTATTTTAACAACCAAATTTAAACGTTACTTTTGCTTACCTCATGCATCCTTTTTTTTTTTTTTTTTTAACGTGGGGAAATCCCTTATGGATATGCCACCCTCCCGGGGGAGAGGGTGGGTTATGTCCGAGTCGCACGGACTAAAACCCCACGGTGTACCGACAGACCGTTTTGTGGGGGCGGCAAGGGATCGTTCAAGCTAATCAAC
>MU161209.1:0-40288 GCA_015888305.1 Antheraea pernyi | reverse complement strand
GGGAAATCCCTTATGGATACGCCACCCTCCCGGGGGAGAGGGTGGGTTATGTCCGAGTCGCACGGACTAAAACCCCACGGTGTACCGACAGACCGTTTTGTGGGGGCGGCAAGGGATCGTTCAAGCTAATCAACCTTGTAGAGCCGCCCCCACGGTCCGCCCGGCGGAAGGTGGCCGCCGGGCTCCTACCTATAGAGGGACAGACCGGGTACACACCGGCTGCCCCCCCTCGTCCGCCGGACCTGTGCAATGAGGAGATGGGCCCCCCGGCCCATCCCCTCAGGTCCTACCTCATGCATCCTGTACGTACAACTATTCACAGTATTTCGACATGGCATTAAGTCCTTGACATTAAGAAATCACACAGAAATCTTTATTCCACCATTCAGTCAACCCCTCAACGATATGCATGCAAGCGTGAACTTAAAAATAAAGTTCACAAACAAGACAATAAAACGGGAGTAACAAAAACAACCAATGAATTACGATTCCGTTAAAAACAGACGGTAATAAAAATATACGTAAGCGGAGATAAAATATTTTAGTGCTCCATCAATAATAATGTTACATCGACATTCAATAACATGTAGACGGCGGGTTATTCGAGCGAATAAAGAAATAAATATAGGGTATCGAATAAAGATGATGCGTGTCAAGCCCGTGAATTGGAATTATACACAACGGTGTCCTGGATATTGATTGCATAACGTAGGCTACTGATAAAAAAAGATATACAATATTTTGACACATTTCAATAGCGACGTGAAATGTTAAGCATTGAAACGTGTGTTTCCCCGGGACCGTAGTTGTTCTAGCCAGCGATCTTATCACAACATATTATAAAATAAAATCTTCCGTCACGTCGGTCTGTCTATTTGCGATAAACTTAAAAACTACTGAACGGATTTTCATGTAGTTTTCACCAATAAATGAAGTGATTCATGAGGAAGGTTTAGGTATTTAACTTGACAAGGTTTTTTTTCATTATCAGGGAGGGATACCGTCCACTGGGCCGGCTAGTATACATATATAACTAGCGGGCCCGGCGCAAGTTGTCGTGCGTTGATAATAATTAAAAAATTGAGGCAATCATAAAGACTGCCGTCAGAAATGAAAACTCGAAAAAACTGAAATAACTGTTTTCTCTTTTGACTTTGTAAATTAATTATAGTGTGAATTACAATATTTAAATTTCATGATTTGTACATGGAAATTATTAACATTAGTCTGGTTTTCACAGCTATTGGCACTTCGAACAATAATTGTATACAGTTTGTGAATTAATCAAACATATGATGGGCTGCATAATCTCGATACAAATATAAATATTAAGTGAACAGGGGCTACTATATGGTTACTGGCATGTCATGACGTGAAATCAGAAGTTTATCTTCTGCCAAAAATACTGCTCAACGCAGAAGTTCTCACCTCAAAAATTGTGATAGATTTCCGCATAATTTAGCCTAGAAACGTGTTTTGTTTTCAATTAACCTGGTTTTCATACAATGTTTTCCTGAAAAAAATTACATCATAGTTGCCAAAACCCCTCTCTCCCTCAAGTGAGATTTAGTGTGATTCCACTTGACCCCTCCTCCCCTTGATGCCCTAACATAATTAATAGGCGCCCTCTAATATATTTGTTAAAGAATGTAACATGGGCTAACTAACAACACGCTACAACCATGTGGGGTATATATGTAAGTTAGAAGAAAGTAAAACCACGGGTGGATAACGTAACTTGGCGTTGGATACTGGCAGTCTACGCGTCCAAAATTAAAAGCGAGTCAAACCGCGGGCCGTTATTTTAATATATCTTATCTTAATCCCCATTTCCAATAAACAACCCGTTGAACGACATACGAAATACTCGCATGCATCCAACCCGGCAATAAAATAAATCCCACAACCATAAAATCGTTCCGATGTGAATTATTTTCTAATCTCTCGTCTTAGAGCTAATAGTTGGCACGTGTCGGAATCTACGCTGAGTTATCGGCGAAAACGACCGGCGAGGAAAAGCATGAATTCCCCGCTAGATGGCGGTAATGTTCCCTTAATGCGGACACCTTAATAATTGTCAAATAAATTCTGTTTGTAAGGCCGGCCGGCCGTTCAGCCGGTGGGTGGTAATGACGTCATAAAGTTCAGGTTTAACACCGACCCGACGTGACTCCATCCATTTGGTTTCTTTCAAACGGCACTCCCGAATTATTTAAATCCACAGTTAATACAACACAGAATAATATATGGCATAATCGCGTACAGACGAATTTATTAAAGCTGAATATGTTATTATAACGAGAGATTTTAAAATCGATTATTATATACTATTACTAGTACTGGACATTTATATGAGCGCATAATTCAAAATGTATATATTAAAATTTATAAAAAAAGATGTGTGTGCGATTCACACACGGTAGAAGTGAAACTTCAGTAAATCGACAAAAGAATGAGATGAATATATATAACAAGTGTAGGATAATTACAAAGTTTATTTGTTTAAAAATGAATTTATTATTTAGCAGAACAATATATAAAAATACTCACAAACACTGTTAAGTAATAACACACCACGCTGACTTCTTACTATTAAATAATAACACACCACGCTGGCTTCTTACTAAAAAGTTGTAATACGCAGCCGCATACAGTGTACAGTAGTATTAGCTCACGTACTTTTCACATATACTAACACACGTTAAATGTTCAAATACAAGCAAGTATTAAACAGTGTGCAATATACATACACACCGACATTTGGTCTCTCGCTCTGGCTCACAAATTTTTGTATTTGTGTCTCTTACCTGTCGTTTTTCCGTTGCATCTGGTTTGAAATCACAACGATTCTAAAGAAGTTTCACTTCAATAATCACTGAAACTACTAATGATTTTTGAAAAAATATTTTTGAATTGTTTAGCTTACTAGCTACTAGCGTGGGGTAGTTACTTTGGGCTAACGCTAATTATTCCATGCGGACGAAATCGCAAACAGAAGCTAGTAAGCTATAAAAATCTAATCATCGCTGTAAAGTTACCGAGAGACATATAGACAGACAATTCAAGAGGAATTATGAGTAGTACTTCAAAATATCTTCGTATTGTTCATTCATTTTAAATACAATAATAATTGGACACAAATCTTGTAAATCATGATAACACCTGAAACCTTTGAATAAAGTCAGTGTTGAAAACAAAAACCAGTACAGTCCCCGAGCTATAACGCGAAACATAAATAAGGGATATATTTTTGCAAGCTATTCGAAACTGTACACCCCGCAAGGGTATACACGTTTGTTCGAATTAATGGTTCCTCCACACATTCGAGTTTTGTGCTGGGAAACACTGAATCGAACCAATAAATCGCTCTTTCAACTAAAATATGAGTTCATGGTTTTGTTTTTCGAATATATCTGCCGTTCGAGTGAAAAATACCGTATGAACGGTTCGTTTTTAGTGACCAGAGCTATACCCGTGCGTTTTCTTAGGTGAAGTATAAAATTAAAAACCCTATAAAATATTACATGGCTTATTTTACATCTGTATATTGATTTAATTAACTTTTTGTATACAATATGTATTAATTAAACAATTGGTTGTAAGAATCATGTAAATTCGTGCAATAGTTTACGGATTATCAACATATTAACAAACAGACTGAAAGAGAATCATCATCACTGTTATATTATTTAAAAAAAAGGTGAGGCAGTCATAAGGACTGCTGACAAAAGAAAAAACAAAAAAAGTGTGTGTACCTATGTACACGCGTTAGAAGTTTACTTCTTTGGCGTAACAAGATAAAAATCTTTTCAATAATTTTATCTTTCGCCTTATTCTATTTTTGTAGAAAAAATGACATTAACAATAACAAAAGGTATTTAATACGTTGACGGTTTTAATACAAAGAAATACAAACAACAAATACAAAGAAACAAAATATACTATACTATAGGTAAATTCGGTAAAAATTTCGCGCGCATCGTAAAAATTTACTCTTATTATTTTTCCTTAACATGCCAAAAGAAGTATAGCTTCAAAAACAATGGAATAACTGTGCTCTCTTTGAAGTCAATTAAAGTATGAATTATTTAAATTTCATAATTTGTAAATTAAATTATTATCAGTAGTCTCTCTTTCACAACTATTGGCACTCCGAGTAATAATTATATATGATAATGATTGATCAAACTTATGCTGCACAATCTAAATACAAATATCTAAAATGTCAATATTAGATGTACGTACGCAGTACGCTTTAAGACGCGTCACTAGTCTGACGAAAGCCGCTATAGCGCAATACGGTCAGTCACGCTTAGTAGCATGTCATGACTCGAAATTATAAGTTTGTATGGCACAGAAATACTGCGCAACGCGCCTAAAGAAGTTTAGACAAATAGGTACAACTTTTGTAAAACGATGCGCTTGTGGTTTTGTATATATTCAGCAATTCATTTTTATTTATTTCTATAAATAGAGAACTAACAACAACTCGCGTCTTCGTTCGCGATAAATTACTATAAAAAATTTAATAACGATAAAATACATACATAGTAATGGAGTGAAGAAAGATCTGGAACTTCTGTCGCCGATTAAAGTGTCACCATATAAAAATTCTTTTTTATTTTGTTTAGGCTCAAACTCGCTGTAAAGTGTCGAACCTAAATCTCTCGATGCGTTGTCCGAATACACTACTATTGAGCCACCATTGCGCGTCAAAATTTACTATAGTACTGGCCTGCTACAAAATTATACAGCTAAATTCTTTGAGCTCGCAAAGTTAGAAAGAATGAGAAGAGCGTACACATAAGTAGAATAAAAGCCAACAAATGTAGAACAGAAATACACAGGCGCAACTAAATATATAATAAACGTCAGAATACTTCAAAACTATCGGATACGTAATATGCACATTATGCATAAGCTCTGAGTAATGTTAAGGATTTAAATAGAGAGATACAGTAAGGCATCCGTATATAACATCTCTGATTTCAGTTTTTGACGTGAATACATCTTTAAATTTGCTACCATACAGGGTAATCCAAAAAACCTAATGATAACAAAATTGGGAGATACAGTTTGGCAATGTAGTTTCGAATCTATTCTCTGCATCTAAAATTAAATTATACCATTGAATAGCTAAAGAATCAAAGAATTCATTACGCTAAGTCAGGACTGTAACATATCGCACGCGGTGTAAGGGGAAGCGCCGCCATTTTGGGGTAATTCTGCTGTGTTTTGAGATTTCCATTTAGTATAACTTTCGACTCTGTGAAGCTACGACGTTTTTTCAGACGACAGCTCTTGTCAAAGTCTATTGATTATATATAAAATATTAGTGTAAAATCGTGACTGTGTATGTAACAAGGTGTTAAAACGGAAAAAAATATATCAAGAAATATATAATGTCAGCATATACGCAAACCAAATCCAAATACAGAAAACGTATAGGGTTGGAGAGAGCATCTCAAAATCAATCGAATGGTACCAATAAAATACCATATGACCGAGTCAAGCAGTGGAGGCAACATAAAAAAGTGAATGCGCCCGAGCGGATCACACAGACCTATTGATTTATTTCCTAAACCCGTTAAATGGAACAGGTGCCACCTTAAACAAAACATGTAAACCCGGAGGGCTTCTTATGATTATGACATACATAAATAATAATAATTTATATAGAAAATATCGCACGTTACGAGACGTATTCACGTACAACAAACGGCAGTGTTATGACACAGCCACGCCACATTTTTTATGTAAGGATTGAACATTATTGACATACGGTGGACATACGATGCAGCCTCTGTATTACCTATCTTAAACTATCCTATCCATTCACTTTCACGAGAAGTCTGCACTATACCTAATAGACTGTGTTGTTGCCACGAAATATAGAAGAATCCTGCAGTTCTTTATTTATGCTTAGAAATATGATGGTAATATATATTGATGGTCATTGTTCTAAATGCAACTATGTCCGTTTACCTTAGTCATAAACTATAAACACAACCTACTCAATAGTTATTATTTAAGCTATCGCAAAAATAGGAGTAAAAAATAACAAACAAACTAAATACATATATATGTAGTGAGTGAACTCATATTAATAGTTACTAAAATGTAATTCCTGAAATTACAAAAAACCGCAATAGTCTATGCCACAAAGATTCGCCCACAGTGGCATCACAATAGTTGCTATTTTAGTAGAATGTTCTTTATAGTCTGTACCAACTCCGTTGTAGCTGCCAAAGAAGGGCTTTCTTTAATGGGCTTACAGTGTTACTAGTTTTTGTTTCAATTTATGATTGCCAAATTATTACCTCTGAAACGCATTTCATTACCAATATTAATTTTTCAAGGGCAAATTCTTATGTAAATATTCTTCTTTTGTAGTTACTGGTTTCAACACGAAAGGGTAGGCTCGCCCGGAATAGTACCACTTGTCACAGAAAACCGACGTGAAGTAATAGTGCTTGCATTGTTGCGTTTCGTTCGGTCAGTGAGAGCGCCGAAAACCCACCTCCCCTTCCCCATCGTCCCTCTTCATTTCCCCTCCACTTCCCCTACCCCAAATACAGGCTGGCAACGCATATGCGTCTCCCCTGGTGTTGCTAGTGTCTATGGACGGTGGTGAACACTTACATCAGGTGATCAGGTGACCCAACTGTTCGTTTGCCTCATATGATATTAAAAAAAAGGGATGGACATTGAAATTCTGATTCTCACCCTTTTTGTCTGATGGAAAGTGGTGGGGGTGAACAATGCGTGAGGTAGTTTTGAAGGTGTCACTTCTACGGCACGTGAACCACAAACATGTTTTTTTCTGTATATGCTTTTAATTCTATATATATAATGTTATTAATACTTGTTATACTGAACGTTTCCTACCTTATGGCTTTATTTCTAAGTCGCAACAAATAAGCGAAGCGATTTAGTGGAGCGATAAGCGCGCTAAGTGCCGCGCCACGCAAATATATCGCGTCGACGTCTTCGCCGCGTTAGTTAACGTATAGTTACACTCGCTAGCTATTTTCGCGTGATGCATGCTGTCGTGGAGTATGGCCCAAGGAAAAGAAGGTCAAAGACTCAAAAATATAGATAGTATTTTGGATAATATCCCAACTAACACCGCCAAACTAACTAACAAATCGCCGTTTGACTGTTTTTTTTTATTATCTTTATTTGTGCAAAAGGAACATTCACCCTCGTTCACATAAAAGACAATAATCAAACAAAATTCTTTAACAAAACATAAAATTAAAACACAGAACTTTACACTAACTTTCTTGCCCTTAAACCGACGTCCATCAAATTATAGATTTATTAGATTTTTTCGATGCTGCGTGTGACAACCGTTCAACTGTTAAAAAGCATTTTTATTGACATAAATTTTACGCGCTACCCTCTAATAAATGCCACGCAAGCCTATAAAAGGCGCGGCTAAAACGGAGAGGGGATCATTCTCGCGCGGGTCGCGAAACCTTTCAAATCTCTGAGGATAACACTTATCTATATTCAATAATGTATTAGTGTACCTGATGTTTAAGATAAATGCTTTTATTAATAATACTTCATTGGTTTTGAAAACGTGATCGATTAAATTACGTGGAGGACGTCACCTATATTTGACGTCATACCTTTGTAACTATCTCACTGCTTGTAGTTGAAATTGACTGATAGCTATCGTGACGCGAGCAGAAAGTGTTGTGCCTCTTTATGCGTCGTTCTCTCTTTCTATTGTTTATGTGCGTGTACTAGGAACTCGAGCATACAAGCGTCGTGCACTTCTGGTTGTGACCTAATGTAAAGAAACAATGACTAATAAAATCATCTGAATGTATTAAGTACATTAACTTATCTACTTTTCTCTCGTACTTACGTCGCGTGGTCATTAAAACTACATAACTACATAATTTTAGATAGAGTGAACCAATTTTACTGAATCTAAGATTAAATGATACACAAGGATAGGTTTCATCGTGAACGCAGTACTTTAGTAGTGATACTTTGTCAAACAAACAGACTGATAGACATAGCTAGAAATAATTGAATTGTGTTTTATTACTTATTCTAAGACGCCTGCAACCATTTTTTTTTCACAAAAATCTAAATAGTACAGACACGTTTGATTTACGTTCTTATTAAAATGTATAACTTATACAAAACTACTAGTTAGTGAATAATCGCTATAAGCTTATAAATTGGAGATGTTTACGAAGCTTCAGTCACTGTGTTAACTAGGTTGTCTAGGATTTACGTGCGACGTTATTTATATATCGCAAGCATTTATTAACGTTTCAACTTGGTAAACACATTAGAATAGATACACTTTAACAAATTAATTGCTAACAATTTATCCAGTATATTTGTGATACGAGTGCAAAGTATAAACAACTTACAAATACACTGTACTTGTGACTTTCAAGAGTAATTTGAAACGACAATATATAACACATTTACAGACTTTCTTCTAAGATAGAAATTGTATAGTTTTTTGTAATGTCATTTTTGAATAAGATGTAAACAAAGATGAATATAGGATAATAGATAACAATAAAGTGAATAGAAAAGATAAATTCTGATTAATTTTGTAAGTGATAGAGCCACTACTGGGTTCAGCATGAATGGGTCGCCTCGCCCGGGGTAGTACCACCCTGTCACAGAAAACCGACGTGAAGTAACAGTACTTGCATTGCTGCGTTTCGTACGGTCAGTGAGAGCGTCGGATACCCAACTCCCCTTTCCCCTCCCCACTCCTCCTTCTCCCGAACACAGGCTGGCAACGCACTTGCGACTCTTCTGGTGTTGCAAGTTTCTATGGACGGTGGTGATCGCTTAACATCAGGTGACCCACCTGTTCGTTTGCCTCCTATTATATAAAAAAAACACTATCAATACTAACTAAGAGATATGCTATAGTCGTGGTGATCTAGCCTTCATCATAAGTGCCTTCTCAGGGCCTAAATTGAATAAAGAGTATTTTGATTTTGATCTAGTGGTTTGCCCGGTGTTGTATCTTTCCGACGTCCGCAGGTTCGAACCCCGGCATGTACCAACGAATTTCTCGGAATTCGCATACATTTACTAATTTAAATTGGTAACAATATCGGCTGACAGTGATGGAATATCGTGAGGGAATCTGAACCTGAGAAATGTTCTCGTTATATTACCGTATGGTATATCATAGAACTGTGAATTCCTCAGTGCTTGAAATCGCCAATACGTCGTGGGCTTAAAAACTTGATAGTTTCGTCAAAAAATTGGAAAAAGATGAGAAAATGATTTGGACTAGCCTTTATGATGAGCCATTAAAGAGTTTTAAAATTCTAAACTAAAAAAAAAATAAACTTTCCCATGTTAATCATACGGGAAATTGAAATTTATCACGTGGGATATTCTAATATTAAGGGCTGTGACATGCACAGGATTTATTTTCATCATTTCCAACAATATTTTCGATATATTTAAGAAAAAAAATATCCTCGATTTTAAAATCTTTTTGATATTCAAGACGTGGTGCTATCAACACCGCCATTCGGAATCAGATGCCGACTTGCCTCTGCGTTAAGATAAAATTTAAATTGTTAGAATTGAATAAATATAGATTGTCTGCGATCGTTTCCTTTAAAAGCCTGTTGAGATTGGTATATTTTTAATAAGGTATCCTTGACAAAATTCACTATTACGCTAATTAAAATATTCATCTTTATTAACTAATTTTTTTTTACAAATTTGTTGCGTACCTTTATCCAATTATATATATGTCTCTATTATATTATTTTGTGTCTAAAAATGTTTGATTACTAAGCTAATTTAACTCTTAAACACTTGAGTTTTTGATTTCAATTTCAAAACATCGTTTTTCATAGCTTACGTTGAAGGTAAATAATAGAAAATCGGGTAATCATTTTGAATTTTTTTATATTATATAATCACTTAATATTGTATTTTTTAATATATACAATTTTGTATGTTGCTGCTATACTTTTTTGTAACACAATGTATTCCACAAAGCTGCCATAGCATTACATAGTATAAAACAAAGTCCTCTGCCACGTCTTTCTGTCTCTCTGTTCATGATAAACTAAAAAACTACTGAACGGATTTTCATTCGGTTAGATTAAGTGATTCCTGAGAAGGGTGTATGTATATGATTTAGTAGTTTTATCATCAGGGCGGAACGACGTCCGCCGGGCCCTTCAGTGTCTAATAAAATTTTCAAATCAAGTCAAATAGTTATGGATGACGTTTGTTTTTTTTTTTCAATTGATAAATCACTAACTTTTATGAAATTTGAAGTAATAGAATTTAAAAAATATCTCTTCAAATAACACACTTTAACGCTTATCACATTCAGATGTCGTTCAATATTTTCTGTATGAAGGTTATGTCTATTTGCTTGTATTTCGATACTCACACACACACAAACACACGCATATATAATAAAAAGAGATAGATAGAGACCGAAAGTTGTATCAAGAGAAAAAGACAGACAAGTATAAAGTTGTTTCCTTATGTTATAATTTGTGCCAGTTAGCACCTAACGGTCACCGTCTTAAGATACTTAGTTCCGAAAATAAATGACAAAGGCAGCTCCAATTAGCGAAAACATCGTTTAAAAATACCATTTTCATTTTGTTACTATTTATTTATATGCATAGGTATTGTCGAATGAGAGTTTACTTCGATTGCAAAACCACATTAACGTCGCAGACTCGATATTTCAAGCCGATAATATCGTGATGGCGCACCGCGAGCCTTTGAACAACTTCATAGAGCCTTCATTCGATCTAACGCACTTTAGTTTTCTTATCTTTATCGATAATGGGGAATTGCCAACACTATACCTGAACTTGAGTTGCGTGGTTTAAGGAAATGCTATATCACAGTATAATACAAACAACAAAGAATCTTATTCTCTTGACTTTAAAGTGGACATTGGAATGATATTCTAATGTATTTATGGTCGATTGGAATTGGCTACGTTTCCTTTAAAAGTAGTTGCAAATTGGGACCTTACGTCGGTAAGCGTTGTAAAATCTTTTTGATATTCAAGACGTGGTGCTATCAACACCGCCATTCGGAATCAGATGCCGACTTGCCTCTGCGTTAAGATAAAATTTAAATTGTTAGAATTGAATAAATATAGATTGTCTGCGGTCGTTTCCTTTAAAAGCCTGTTGAGATTGGTATATTTTTAATTAGGTCTCTTTGACAAAATTCACTATTACGCTAATTAAAATATTCATCTTTATTAACTAAATTTTTTTTAACGAATATATTGCGTACCTATATCCAATTATATATATATTATTAAACTTTTTTCTATGATAGTGGTACATATAAATGCTACAGAAAAGCCATCGCTTGCGCTACGCGGTATCAGGAGGCGAGGACGGGTCGATTTCGGAGCATTATCGAAGAAAGCCGATCTGTGAGTGCTTCTGCCAGCAATTAACCATATTATACAGCTTAGATCCTACATAGCAATTATACTCTTTAAGGAAACTGTCAATATTACATACTGTGTTGACAGTACTTTAAAACTTTTAAATTAAACTTGAATAAAACTTTAGTTAACATTTTATTAATATTAATAATTATATCTAAACATGGAGTATACCAATAAATAGAGATGCTAATACGTAAATAAGTTATCACCAGTAGTATAAATAAAATATGTAACTATATTTTTATGTAATAATTCATCGGAGAGTGCAGACTTGCTTTCAAATCTATATATCTAATATAAAAATAATTCATTTTTACGCATAACTATGTATTAAAAACTATTAAAGTCCATGAGCTTATTACACAAATGTGTTACTTTATTCCTATCATATAATCTTTGCTTTCCATTTGAATATAATTCCTTTTCATTCTCTTCTAAGTTGACTGAAAATTAAGCTTCTAAATATTACTGAATAAAACGAACGCAATGTCTAAAATTTATAGGTATAACTTTAATAGTTCCCATTCAACAATGACAGCTCAACAGTCATTTATGAGAACCTGTTAATGAAGATTGGCTATCATTATTCTGTATCCCCAAGAAAATGAACGAAGGATAAATGTTTTTCTCTAAAATGAAAACGATTTAGTAACAGTAAATTGCGGCGACTTAGCGAAAGCAGTAACAGTTGACAATTTGCAGCAAATAGTTGCGGGTCTATGAATGAACATTAAAAAAGATTGAACTTGCCAAACTATCAGGCGAACAGGAAAATCTGTTCTGCAATCTAGTTGACTTGAGGGCTGGTACTTTGAACTTTTATATTTCGTTCGCTAGTTTGTAATGTTTTTTGATACCTCCTTCGTGCATGCATTTGAGAGCCCGTAAACAGAACCCTCTTTACTACTAGAAATGTAGTAACTTTAAACAATAAACTCATTGAAACTGTGGTACTTGATATCAGAAGACGATGTGGCTAACACGTTATTCTAGAGGAAGGATGGTCCTTAAATGAGGTGATTTTTGCTTTGTTGATAGTAGCTAGTTAGGCAAGGATTAGAAAATGCGTTATCATTAGGGAATTTAAATTGTTAGGTAAGTGTTCTTCTGTTCACAGATTAACAAATCATGCTATACCATATAAGTTCTGGTGCTCTAATGATTTGATCGGTGGAATATCAATCCGATGTACACAGATCCGAATCTCAGCATGTAGCAACGAATTTTTTTTTAATTTGCGTACATTTACCAATTTAAATTGATAACTCTATCAGCTCACAGTGAAAGAAAACATCGTAGGGAAACCTGAATCCCAGAAATATTCTTGAAGTACACTACTATAGACTGGAAAACATAAAACTGTGGATTTTTCAGAGCTTGAAATCGCTAATACGTCGTGAGCTGGCGTGCCGATTATGCACATATCTTCCTTCCGGAAGAGACTTGTGACCCTGCAGTGGGTCTCTTACAGGCTGATGATGACGATGAAGGTAATACGAATCTACCACAAACGTTGTACGCATATGTAATGTAACGTTTGTGTTGTGTTGATATCTTTAAACAATTTAAGATGTAAAGAAATATATTATGAAGTTAAATAAATAGAATGAGATTGTTGAACAGAAGAGAAAACTTACAAACGATTTATATAAATTTAGAGTAATCCTGGAAATTGTAGAGTTGCGGTATCAGCCCTAATCTAGTTAAAGCCAGATACACGCTCGTTTTGAGCGGGAAAGCGTAGGATTAAACGGACGCCCCAATAACATTTACATAGAAATGGTGCCTTCACACACAGACACAATTTATACTGACCCCATTCTATGTTCCAGTATATTTTTACTGTTGAACTAACTACACGAGGATTTTATTTTGCTTACAATTTTAACATGAAATTTACAGTGTACTATTTTGCCCTCATAAAATTATCTCGCTGGGGACTTGTATAAATGACCGAAACATGACGAGGGTAAGGAATGGAAATAATAGTAGCAAATAATAACATGGGATAAAGGGACTAAGATATAACAAAAATTCTGTGGAAAGTTCTAATAACACAGACCTAATAATGTAACGTTGAAAATGTTATAATAATTATGCCATAGAAGAAGTATTTTTATGTTAATGCAATCATTATCTAATCATTTGCCTAATCTAACATAGATATAGGATATATACTCTGTCATAGTTTTGTTAGGAAAATTATAAGGAATAAGAAACCTATTTGCGTTACCTTATAATTCATTTCTACTTTCTTCCATTCAGTGTTGCCTATTTTACTTCATCCATATTAATGTTCATATACGGGTACACAAGGTCTAGTAAAGTTTGATCACTTAATTCCATTGCATATCTGTCTCTTTTTGTAATCCACAAATATTTACCACATTCATTTCAAAATTTTACTGAAAAATAAAGTTAACAAAACGAACCCACAACACTGTTTGCATTTCTGCCACCTAATCCTACCTAAAGCCGGCTAAAACACCAGACTCTGTCGGGCAAATATACTAGTAAAGTTTGAAAAACCTCAACCTATTTATATGATAATTTTCAGTAGATTATTTTAATCTCTATTCCAGTACTAAACGCAACTACATATAATAAAATATGTCGTTAATTTCTTTTAGGTAGACCACCAGGACAGTAGAAGAAAAAACTATTATATATGGATGGATACTGGATTTTTACTTACAAAATTCTCTTTAGCGAGATATGATACTCGTAATGATTAATCATGAAAAGAGAATAAATATTTCGTTCCATTTCAATATAAGCTTAATCTAATTTTAATCATTCATATAACGTGTTTTTTAAGGTTTCCAGTTTTTATACAGCCCTAATAAAGTTCAAATTTTGCCGTTTATAAGGTTTTTAGTTTTTTTTTATGATCTTCATATTATACTTTTTAAAAAATTAAAGAACTTGAAAAATAGTGTAACATATTAGGAACGAACACAAATATATTCTTAAAAACTCTTGTTTCCAATTTAAAATTCTGTACAAATCTGAGAGAAGATAAACTTAGGATAGTTTGTAATTAAAATGTCTCGCAGCTAATACATATTAACATTAAATAGCTCGAACCATTTATAAGATAATTCGTTCCATTATGAAACAGATAAATTCAACCCTAAATTCGATCTAGATCTTAACAGAATCCTCTCATATTCCCGGTCGCATGAACAGTACTAACTTACCCGCAATCCCGCGCAAATCTCCCGGCTAATACCGACCGGTCTGTAACAGCCCCGTGATTCTGTCCTCGGCTATCCCGGGCAACCCGACTCTAAATTGGGTACCGTAATAATGTGATTCTAACAAAGTTGCTATGGCGAGGGAAGATTTAGCGGTTTCCTTTGTACAAAGTAAGAACGAGAACGCATTTTGGTCTGATTAAAAGCTATGTTATCAAATGATTTAGAAAATCTAATGCGTACACTGTTTATCTTGTCAGTTTTAATTTGGTTAATAATCGGTACAGGATTTATAATCAGCGGTATCTTACTACAAATCCCTTGTAGATTTTAACGTCAAATCACCATATTACCTGAAGTTACATGATGATATACATAGTCTAAGACGGTGATAACATGCTAGACAGAGACTGGCTGTCAATCCCACCTACCAGGATACACTTATAAATATTTGGTTATAGATTTTCAACCTGAGCGAGCCGCCCCAACGGTCCGCCCGGCGGAAAGTTACCGCTGGGCTCCTACCCATAGAGAGACAGACTGGGCACACACCAGCTGCCTCCCCTCGTCCGCCAGACCTGTGCAATGAGGAGATGGCCCCCCCGGCCCATCCCCTCAGGTCCGACTAAGCGGGATCTACCTACAAATACCTTGTAGATTTTAACGTCAAACCACCATATTACCTGAAGTTACATGATGATATAGCCTAAGACGGTGATATCATGCCAGACGGAGACTGGCTGTCAATCCCACCTATCAGGATACACTTATAAATATTTGGTGATGTATTTTCAACTTGAGCATGGTAGCTAATTCGGCTGGTTTAAGACATTTTCGTACTAAGCCATAATCATCACGAAATCAATATTGTAAATCTATACATAAACATATAGTAACAATGTACAACTAACGTGTCAGTACTTTTTAGATTTTTGTGACAAAAATTGTTGCAGGTGTCTTGGATAAGTAATACAATATATTTCAATCATTTTTAGAAATATGTGTCTGTCTGTCTGTTTGTATGAATAAGCATCACTGTTAAAGTACTGCGTTCATGATAAAATCCTTTCAAAAAATCTTTTACCATATCCTCGAGTATCATTTAGCCTTTGTTTCATTAACATCGGTTCACTCTATTAGAAGTTATTGTAATTTTAATGACAACGCGACGAAAGTACGACAGAAAGGTAAATAAGTAAATGGACTTAATACGTTCATACGATTTTATTAGGCACTGTGTTTTTACATTAGGTTCCATCCGGACGGATTCACAGGCACAGTTGTATATATATCTAGTCTTAAAAATTACATCCACAACTACTAGAACCTAGATAAACCTTCATCCTAATATCAGTTTTGTATCAAGTATGTTTAATTAAATTTTTAAAAGACATGTAAATATTTCATTAATAAATACAGACGGAGTTTATCCAAACCGACATCTAATCCTGGTCAAATATAAAAGCTGTTAAATGACCGCACGATCCCTTAATTTAGTCCTCGAGCAGTAAATAGTGGTCGTCTGGGGTCCATAGTATTAAATCTATAAATCTTACTCTATTGGGTAGGGAAATTAAAGTCTACTGTGGGTCACGAAAACCCTCATTCGGATGGCTTTATCTATAAAGTGTAGTAGTTTTGGAAAGGGTCATGAATATTTGGTATCTTTAGGGTTATTTCACTTGTCAATTATATTAAAACGATTTGTTTTACCTTCTTGTAATGTATTAAAGAAGTAGTATTCGTTTCATCAGATATTTTACATAGACAAGCTGCACTTCAGTTCTCAGCACTTACTTTGTAAGCATCGGATTTGGAAATAACGAATGTGTAGACATTTACACTTTAACGTAGTTACGAATTATGAAGCATATGAAAAAGTTTCTATAATAATCACACAAAAGATTATTATATTGATACAAGGAAATCTATTAAAATTAAAGACAAAATGATTTTGGAAGGAAAAATGTTGTAAACAGCATATATTCATTTAAAAAAAGTTGAGGCAACCATAAGGACTGCTTGCAGAAGTAAAATCTCAAAATAATGAAATAAACGTGTTTTCTTTTGAATTTTCATATTTTATAGTGTAAATGACAATATTTAAATTTCAGAATATGTTTATCGAAATTATTACTATTAGTGTGGTTTTCATATGTATTGGCACTTGAAGCAATAATTATATACATTTTTATAAAGTATATTAATCAATCAAACGTATGATGAGTTGCAAAATATCAATATTAAATGTACACAGGCTCCTATACTATGCGTCGCTAGTCTGACACGCAAGTCATGACGTATATTTTATCTCCTGCCAAAAGTACCGCTCAACTCGCCTGCAAATGTTATCATTTAAAAAACAATTCATTATAGATTCTCTAAGTATTAGAAAAAAATTTTGGTATATTGTAGTTCACCAAATCACTTTTATATACTTAATTAGATATTCAATTAGAACGTAATGCAATGTTCCATAAACAAAAGGGTTAGATGAAAATAATAAAGCGTTTATAGGACAACCCTAGGATCGAAGGCCGACCGCATACCACCTACAAATGTACTAAGCCACGTTTATCCCCGTCGCTGAATAACCCGAAACAATTGCCAACATACTAACTGCCTCGGGTCACCGCAAGGCGGCTGGAGATTACAGCGAGCGGGAAATAAATATATACCCTCAGTTAGTAGGAGAGGGACGGAACGACTATGTTAATTGAATTAAATGGGCGGCTAGGGGGTTAATTGTGGATGTAATCGAGCGATGTCTTGTAGGTTTGTTGCGGAATCTGTGTTTTATTGCGGTTATAAATTTTGTTGGGACGTTTGTATGCAAGTTTATTGTAGTTGCAGGAACTTTATGTTTTCTCACTCTCTATTAACTCTATCTGGATTTTACGTAATTATTTTAAACATCAAGGAGTACATATTAACCCAATGGGTCTGTAGAAAGGCTTATGCTAGATTAAGTTAGATAAAGAAAATAAAAAATACAAAAGTCACTACTTTTGATCTTTGCTCCGAAATATATTATATGACTATACACATCCTATTATTTTTTAAACCGAGTTCAATAGCTTAGTTCAATAGTTTGTTACCTCAAATCTTCGCCGTTTACAAAACCGTTTGAAAAAAATATTTATCAGTGACTCTTGTACTCTTTAAAAGCCAATAGAAAATGTATGATTGTAATGTTGGTATGTTTATGACAACTCAAGACTACGTACCTAGTTATGGTCAAGGACGTTCAGGTGAATGTATTTGAATGTTTTTGAAGTTGGTTTTATTTACTTATAATAAAGAAACAAAATATTACCTCAATAGTCACAATTTACTGAAAAAGCTGTTATGTGCAAGTATTTTTCTTCAAATCGACACCAATATAGCAGCAAAGCTTGGAACGCAAAAACCTGCTACCAATTGGCCCTGAAACTCCACAGTGAGTTAATACTATATTTTTACTCCAATTGGTCGCTATATGAACACCAAAAAAGCTTTTTCTTATCGATACATTGAACATTTTTTATGTTTCGTGACTGCAAAAATATTTAGCAGCTATTAAAAAGAAACATATTTACTTACATCTACGTTTTGATAATATAATGATATTATAGAAATCTCTTATTTCACGATAAAACTAAACGACAATCGCTACCCCTCCAGCTTAGTAGCAAACTAATTTTTGGTGTATCTGACATTCACTTGCAACGGCACAGCGGTTTGACTCCAAGTTTGAGTAGAGTTTGGTGCAACTTTCAACCAATGATTACTAATAATAAATAAATAATACAACTGCAGAAATACAGGTGATTTATATAATTACATACTCACATGCACAATATATTAATATTGATGCAACTGTTTTCATATTGTTTGACAGCACACACAGCGCACTTTTTTATTTTATTTATTTCTCAAAAACAGCAATTATGTTGGATAATAAATGCATCATGAATTTTAATAATAACTAGCGCGCCCGGCGGACGTTATCCCACCCTGACAGACAGACAGATGTGGCAGAGGAGTATTTTTATACGGTGTAATGATAATGCAATAATGCATATACGCTACTACACAGACACCAACTATAGCGTAGTCCGGTGAAGCTGTAAAGACCCTACCAGGTCAATAGCATAGTCAGTACGAAAAAAAAAAAAACACCAACTATAGGGGAACCTTAACAGCACCTTACTTACCTTACCAGTTTTTCAAAAATATCTAAATATCGAGTGAAATAGAATTATGTCATGTCTAATAAATACATCAAAAGCAAATTGTAAAAGAATATGAACTAACAGATACTGAGTTACGGCCTATCGACTATTTCAGAATTTGCATGACGAGCACGACTCAATAAGACTCGCGTTCTCTATTATCCGAACCATGCCAACTTCTTCTATTCCATCTCTATACAACTTAATTCATAACCGATCGATGCGATCTGTATTCACGATACCCCCTTCTGACAAGCTCTATAAATAATCACGAATAAAATATTCTACAGACGGCACCCCCTTGCCAATGTGAATTAATCACAGCGCCGTCAACAGAGTGTATTGTCATGGTGTGAAGCCCGAGGCGATGTATCTGCGTTCATATTTGGGTACAAAATAATTTTCCGTAGAAGTACATCGATATCGCATGTTGAACAAATGAAAATAAAATAAGTGAATACAATTAGTCTTGTATTTAATACTGATATAATATAAGGTGGTCAGCGATAAACGATAACGTGTGTGAAATAACGGCAATGGATGATTACTTATATATTTATTGGAATTTGTAACAATATAATAAATGATTAAAACTTATTTCGAGTTTTTAGATGTTTTATATATGTTCACATAGTTAAATTATAATACTACTTATCTTTATAACATCATCTATGCATGATGACTAGAAATACTATTTTTTTTTTATTATAGATGACAAACGAACAGGCGGATCACCTGATGGTAAGTGATCACCGCCGTCCATATACACTAGTAACACCAGGAGAGTCGCAAGTGTGTTGCCAGGCTTTTAAAGAATTCGGAGAAGGTCGAAGTACGAAGCAGAAATGACCTTAAGAACCTCACCGTGGAAGACCTCCATCTATCCAGGTGGTGTGGATGGAATTTCAGGCGGGTTGTACGTTTGGATGTGGATTATACGATAGTGGAATGTAGCGGCAGGTATAAGTCCAAACAATTCCTCTGAACACTCACCGCGGTAGACGCGATAAAGGACGCAGTGCCAATGAGTCGAGCCGATGAGATGTTACTTCGTTCCGTGTGTTCCGACAGTTCCATTTGAGAGCCAGTCGCCTCCAGGTTTAGCGTGTTTAACATTTTAGAGCACATAGTCATTTACCATCATATGAGATTGTGGTTAAACTCGAAAAGAACAATAAAGTACAAAAAACAACCTGTCTCCCAATCTGAACGCGATGGTAAGACAAGAACGACCTCAGTAATTACGACCGACATCATACATAATGTATGCGATGACTACAGTTTTAAGCCAATAAATAACACCCAGCGTAATACGGACGAAAATATGGTAACGCATTTATTATACATCCTCCGGGGCCTTAATGGACGACTTTCTGACGTGGAATTCAACGGAGTGGATTATACAAACTTCATTCAAACAATATTAATTATTAATATCAATCTAATTTTTATTGTGTCGAGACATCAACATTCTTCTTAATTATGCGTTTGTTCTTAATCGTGTTTAGCTTTTGTATCGTACCATAAAATAACGATACGATTTTGATGTTCAACACTCAATTTTGGGCTGTAGCATATACAATGCATATACTCATCTTGGACTGCTCCAGCACTTGTTGAGACCCACCGACTTGGGGGCTGTAGCAAATACAATGCACACCCTCGTCTAGGACTGCTCCAGCACTTGTTCAGACCCACCGACTTGGAGTCAGGTTTATTTATTACGCTCTCACAACTTATTATATAAATCTAATAACTCACAAGTTTAGTGCAGTATGCAGTGTCTTTACACATGTGCACATCCTCTGCCATATTTTATTGCAGCACTATCTCAACAAAATAAATTGAATGCAAATTATACTTTAACGACAACAGGTTGGCACACAGTCACGAAAACACAGCAATGATGTTAGACTTTCAAGCGTAATGGTTTTTCAAACATTAAATGTGGGCGCTCCAATACTTAACAAGTGACGCATGACAGCCGCTATTAGTTGCCATTTGTTACTGCATCAAGTATTGAAAAGTTGTGTTTTTTTTTATATCATAGGATGCAAACGTACAGGTGGGTCACCTTATTTTAAATTATCACCACCGTCCATAGAAACTTCCAACACTAGGGGAGTCGCAAGCACTGTTACTTCACGTAGGTTTTCTGTGAGAGGGTGGTACTACCCCGGACGAACCGACCCATTCATGCTGAAACCAGTGATAGCTTCAGCGTGGCTCTACCACCACCTACAAAACCATTTATTGCTGTTTTAACCAATTAGTTATTAAAATAGATTACAGTTTTAAAATTTCGGACTCTCAGCATCAACATTTGTATATGTAAATAGTACAAACGTTTCTGTTCTATAAGAATTTCTTTTTTCGATTACTAAATCACTACATAAGATAGTTGTACTAAAATATATTCACTTCAAATTTTTTTGTCATATTTTCCCAAATTACATTATTTACACTTTACCCAGACCTCGGCTTGGGCTGTTACCTGGAAAAAGACGCGTCTGTCCTAGCTAACTATTCTAAGCTATTCATACATATATACATTTGTGAACCATACAATCGAAATTGCATGATTCACAAATGAATACGTGTATATCGGATTGAAACAGTCACCGCTGTTTTAACCAATTAGTAAATAAAATAGATAACAGTTTTAAAATTTCGGACTCAACATCAATGTTTGTACATGTAGATAGTACAAACGTTTCTGCTCCATAAGAATTTTTTTTTTCGATTACTAAATCACTACATAAGATATTTGTACTAAAATATATTCGCTTCAAATTTTTTTGTCATATTTTCCCAAATTACATTGTTTACACTTTACCAATTCTCAAATATGGTTAACCTCTGAAAACAGATTACTTCTAAATATATCTAGAAATACACAAAAATATACGTAGGATAATAAATCTAAACAGAAAAACAATACATTTTGTAACAACTCATACAATATCCTACCTAATTCACACCGACCATTTCCTAAAATATTATCGCCCCCAACCCCGAGGCTTGTTTGTGATATAATGGATTCATTCCATATTCATTTACATCCTTAATAAGATCGACGTAATACAGCCACTGTCGACGGATCATGTCAAACGTACTCTGTCTGTACACAATTGTACAAGTTTAAATGTAACGAACATATCTGTTAAATAATTGGCATTAATGATTAATATTCAATTAATTCGTGATTTAAATTTTTAATACACGAGTGGACTAATCGAAGTCTTGATGATCTTCTTGTAAGAACAAGTGGCAGGTTTTAAGGATCAAATTAGTAAGTGTATCATTTTCAGGGTAAAATCACAGTCGCAGGAATTCTCTTTGCATTAATTTCGTAACGTAAGATCCGTCATTACCAATAAGAGACCGTGATACCTTTTCTAAATAAAGTTCATTCAATTCTATTGAACTCTTAACAGCATTTGTCTGTGTTTTAGTATATACATGAGTAGTAACTTATGGTCGTCTTAATAAATAAAACACATAATAAAAGTAGAAGTATATATCGCAGTCGTCAACTTTATGTTCAATTATTTATTAGTTTTGGTTGCAATATCGGCATTTACACAGCATTCATTTTGCAAATGAATATGAATTGACCAATAGACACACGCGAGTACATCTGTATTTGTATTCTTATAAAGTATTATACCATATTATATTCATATAACTCTACCGATTTATGCAGCCCATATTGAAATAGGTCTCTTACTGCAAGATTGTTTTAAATTTTCTTGATACTTATTGTCTTTAGCCAAATTAAGCAATATCTTAATAAATTTATATATTATTATGTTTACTGTTTCATTCGGCATTTACACAGCATTCATTTTGCAAATGGATATGAATTGACCAATAGACATACGCGAGTACATCTACATTTGTATCCTTATAAAGTATTATACCATATACGAGTATGTATTATATTCATGTAACTCTGCCGATTTATGCAGCGCATATTGAAATAGCTCCCAACTGACAGATTTAAAAAAAAATCTTGGTACTTCTTGTTTTTAGCCAATTTAAGCAATATCTTTATAAATTATACGCCGACTGTTATTTTGATCTATAAACTATATTATGTTTACTGTTTCATCAAAATTTGTGAAAGAGTAACAATCTCACAAACTTTCTCGTTTAAATGAGTATCGCATGACGTCAAAGAAAGTAGATTTGAACGTTACTTTAAGGACAGTTTCTGGTTAAATAATAACCTGACTAAATAGTAATCTTTGCTTAAGCCTTAAAGCATTAATTCATGTCACTTGAACTTGTAATTAAACCTTTAAGTTTAGATTATATAAAACAAAGGATTCTATCAAGGGTGCATAATGTGTGATAAAATCAGATACAGACACTTTATCACCCCGCTTGATTACAGGATAACTCGCTTCCTATATATTGATATCAAAATAAAAGGAACTGTCTTAAAACATGCCCAATTAACTGATGTATACGTCGTTCGAACTGTACCTGCGGGCTAGCTCCGCATGGCGTGTTCCTTCAAATAAGTCACGTGATACAATTTGAATTTTCCCCTGTCAGATTTCGTTACGTCAGTGTCTCGTTTGAAATTAGCTTTTTGCCGATTGGTTTTAGTACTCTAGGGAGTAAAACGTAGGGGTGACGCTTAATACTTTTTCGTATTGTGACAGTCGATGGTAATGGGATTATTTCGTGTACCAGTACTTGTATTAACTGACATGGGGATGGATATAAACACGAATATTAATAGTGTCTTGTTGTTTTTACCTGTTCGCAATTTATTATCTACATTGTGCATATAGTACGCTAGGAAGCGTACAATTCCTAAGCTTTTGTAGCACAATCAAAATCAAAATATTCGTTATTCAGCTTAGTCCCTGAGAAGGCGCTTATGAACGTCAAAGCTGCCACCGGTTCGTAAAACAACCCAGTCATCGAGAAGAACTAGCAAGACCTACAATACCATATACATTCCGGTCACTCCTATTACACTATTCATCCTTGAATATATATATTAGAACTTAACGAATTATCTTTTTATATTTTTACAAACATAAATAGTTATATTCATTTTGGTTGATTCACAGAGACTGTCGTTATTTCCAGACGTCACCATCGTTCACATATTGATCCACCCTGTAATAAATAATAGCCTTACGACGTTAAAACCTGCTCGACATGGTGCATCAATTCACTAACCGACAAATCGGTAATGTGCTTTGGGACCTTGTTATAAAGTTTAACATTATTAGCGAAAAACTATTATTGGTTCTAGTGAGCCTGACACACGGAATAACCAATTTGTTACTATTTCTAGTATTTAAATAATCTTGGTCTTTTACTAAATACAGCTTATCTAAGTTTATGTGGGCATACATTAGATTATCAAGAACGTATTGGGAGGGCAGAGTTAAGATACCGACGAGTTTGATTAACACCGGTCACCTCCGGACACGGACGGAGGTTGTTCGCCGTGGCCGGCATGACAGCGACGACCGTCGAGGGATAAGGCATCTCTCGGTAGTCGCCATTGTTTTTGGATTGTACTGTGCACACTATCAGGCACAGTGGAGTCACTTTGTTGTGCTACAATGAAAAAAAAGAGTTAAGGTTCTTTTATAACATACTCACGCAATTTTTTAACTCAAATTTTTCACTTTTTCGTAGAATTTCTCATGCATTAGTTATATGGATAAACTAGCGATCCTGGCAGACGTTGTCCTGCCTTGATAATAAAAAAAAGCGTTTGTGTACTTATGTACACGCGATATATCTGGCGAAAGAGATGAAAGAGAGAGAGAGAGAGAGACAGACAGAGAAATGCGCACGCCACATAGCTTACAATAGCTTAAATATACATAATATAATAATTACAATAGCAAAAAGTGTCGTTACAACTTTTCGTAAGACTTTTTTCCGTCTAGCCCCCTTTCACAACGAGCGATAAGGAACTTCGTTCCAAAAAAAAAAACACATTTGATTATCAAGAACGTATTGGGAGGGCAGAGTTAAGATACCGACGAGTTTGATTAACACTGGTCACCTCTGGACACGGACGGAGGTTGTTCGCCGTGGCCGGCATGACAGCGACGACCGTCGAGGGATAATGCATCTCTCGGTAGTCGCCATTGTATTTGGATTGTGCTGTGCTCACCATCAGGCATAGTGGAGTCACTTTGTTGTGCTACAACATAAAAAAAATGAGTAAAGGTTCTTAAAGTACTAACTTCTATCACATATTCACGCAATTTTTTAACTCAAATTTTTCACTTTTTCGTAGGATTTCTCAAACATTAGTTATATGGATAAACTAGCGGTCCTGACAGACGTTGTCCTGCCTTGATAATAAAAAAAAGCGTTTGTGTACTTATGTACACGCGATCGAAGTTATACTTCCTTGGCGTAACAAGATAAAAAACTTTAAAAGTTTATCTTTCGCCTTATTCCATGTTTGCAGAAAAAACGAAACTAACAATAGAAAAAAGGTATTTAATACATTGAAAGTCTTAATACAAAGAAATACAAACAATAAATACATAGAAACAAAATGTTGAATATAGCTAACTACTTCAGGGTATCGGTTTTTCGTGACGGTGTGCGCGCGCATCGTAACAAGTTCAGGGTGTCGATTTTTTGAGAAGGTGTGCACGCGTCTCGTAAAAATGTACTCTCGTCGTTTTTGCCTAACGCGCCAAAAGAAGTATAACTTCAAAAAGTCAACCGTAGTCGCCATTGTATTTGGATTGTGCTGTGCTCACCATCAGGCATAGTGGAGTCACTTTGTTGTGCTACAACATAAAAAAAATGAGTAAAGGTTCTTAAAGTACTAACTTCTATCACATATTCACGCAATTTTTTAACTCAAATTTTTCACTTTTTCGTAGGATTTCTCAAACATTAGTTATATGGATAAACTAGCGGTCCTGACAGACGTTGTCCTGCCTTGATAATAAAAAAAAGCGTTTGTGTACTTATGTACACGCGATCGAAGTTATACTTCCTTGGCGTAACAAGATAAAAAACTTTAAAAGTTTATCTTTCGCCTTATTCCATGTTTGCAGAAAAAACGAAACTAACAATAGAAAAAAGGTATTTAATACATTGAAAGTCTTAATACAAAGAAATACAAACAATAAATACATAGAAACAAAATGTTGAATATAGCTAACTACTTCAGGGTGTCGATTTTTCGTGACGGTGTGCGCGCGCATCGTAACAAGTTGAGGGTGTCAGTTTTTTGTGAAGGTGTGCACGCGCCTCGTAAAAAACTTACTCTCGTCGTTTTTCCCTAACGCGCCAAAAGAAGTATAACTTCAAAAAATCTTAAAAGTCAACCGCAACGCCACCTCCCGGATCCAATTGTGAATCTAAACCATTCTCGAATTTAGTGGAGTACACAGAAAATAATTCATCAAAATCACTTCATCCGTTTAGGAGTTGTTTAGTCACATACACACGGACAGAAGAATTATATATACATAAATATCTATTTATATATATATTTATATAAATATATATTTATATCTAACAATAACATTATTCAATCAAATAGCAGTTCGTGACAGACGCGTCACGTCACGTGTCATAAATCTCAGTAATTAATTGGTCGGTGTCAGGCACTGTTGGCAGTGTCAGACACTTGTTAAACCAATACATCATACAGTCTATGCCACGCTCTTGTGACTGTCGCTCGAGCAATAAATTGAAGTACTTTTTTCCTTATATTCCCCGTTTTACTAACCGTACGTGTCTCTTAGCTTTAGTGAATATTAACCCTTTAATCTATGCCTTACATGCCTTAACCTTATTCAGAATTAAACTTTAATCAGATTGTTTATTTCTTAATCAATTTATGTATATTTGAGTGAAATATACAATAATTCGGTCTGAACACGAAATGAATTATGTATATCCTTTTTCGAATTACATTTTTTAATCGCTCTCCTTCGTTTATGACACCATCTGCCACAGACAAAACACACTCTACATGACATATCATCTACATGAATCTACATGACATGGACGGAATTGTGTATTACTTACGCCCATAAATTAAAGAGGAAGAATAAGTACTTTTATTCGATGCAATTTTAATTTACTATCTTTATACTCATATACTGCCTCGTTTCTACTAATAACTCCATCTCTAAACTTAACCGGTGTTCTTACAAAAATGTTAAATACGTATTGAACACTTCCTTTAAAAAGGTTTAGATACTTTCGTATTAAATGCACCGCGCTCGCCGAACGTTCGACATCTTACATTTTTATCTTGCTTTTATTTATTTTTTCTCGAACTGACTACGCTATTGACCAAGCAAGGTCTTAACAGCTTCACCAGACTACTAAAGCGATAATATTCTTTTTCAAATTAAATTTTTTAATCGCTCTCCTTCGTTTATGACACCATCTGTCACAGACAGTAGTAGTAATAATATTCGTCCAATAGGACAGGCGAAGGAATTAATCCATACTGCCAATTTCTGCCACAGACAGGACACACTCTGTATCTACATGACATTGACGGAATTGTGTATTTCTTACATGTGGCCCCATAAATTAAAGAGAAAGAATAAGTACTTTTATTCGATGCAATTTTAATTTACTATCTTTATACTCATATACTGCCTCGTTTCTCCTACTCCATCTCTAAACTTAACCGGTATTCTTATAAAAAAGTTCAAATACGTATTGAATACTTGCTTTAAAAAGGTTTGGGTACTTTAGTATTAAATGCACCGCGCTCGCCGAACGTTCGACATCTTGCGTTTTTATATTGCTTTGGTTAGATTAGGTTAGACTTGCGAAAAAGGATAACGCAAACATGCCTCGGCAGCGGTCGGCGAGCGTGGTGCATTTAATATGAAAGTTATCAGTTCTCTGTGGTAGTCTGTTCGGAAAAAAACCATGTTCTTAGATTCTGTATTGTTTACCGTCCTATTATGAAATAAAAATAAAGATTTATTGCAAACTACAATAGGGCAATAGACAAATATATTGTCACATTAAATCACCGTATCAAGCACAAAAACTAAGTAATTACATTTATTGCTACAACAAACCCTAACAACGATAAATCGATTAACAAAGAACCCCCTTTTGAAAACTCGACAATGAGACACGACAGATGGGCATCAATATTTCAATAACATATGAAATGGCTGTTACAACATCGATAAAATTAATCGCGCGTGATTATATAAAACGTTTGGGATATGCGTTTGTCGATAAATTTTAGATTTTAATCTGTCGTATATCGATAATAATTGTTTCAAAGGTTTATTGGTTATGATGTAGTCAGCTGTGCCCACGGCAACACTCGTGTGAACTACTAATGTTTTATTATTTTCATAAATTATTTAAAGTTATTACGCAATTTATCTTATATTTTAATATTTATTACAAGCTCTTTTGTTAACAGTGTGTATTACTTTAACAATGGGATTTAATTGGATAGCGTAAAAGACTTATATATTTAACTTGCTTCTGCCTGCGACTTCGTCCGCGTGGAATGTTGTTTACGTAGAAGGTGAAAATATTTTTAAATCGTTGCTTTGATCCAATTAGTGTTAGCGTTATATTATATAGCCTTCCTCGATAAATAAGCTATCTAACACTGAAATAATTTTTCAAATCGGACTAGTAGTTCCTGAGATTAGCGCGTTCAAGCAAACAAACTCTTCAGCTTTATAATATTAGTATAGATATGGTAGCGAAATTATTTAATTCAAATGGAATTAATAATCTGCATACTGTGTTTAACATTTGACGAGCAAGAGCGGTCACTGTAATTTTAATATTAAAGACAAATGTATGCTAATGTATATGCATTTTATTTATTTAATAATACGTATATCAAACTATTGTTACATATTACAAACGCTTAAACAGGATGATACACGTAAATATCTCATCATTTCTATACGATATCTGGCAAACTAGCCGATATAAAAATGCACCATATTTGTATTTATTATGACGTGTACGTACGTTGATCAATCTGATTCCTTGACTAATGGAAGTTCCATTTTAAAAGTTGCAGTGTACTTATTATAAATGTACTTTAATAGTTATATTTTGGATTAAAAAATAATGAGAAAACGATAGTCCATGTTATTAAAATTTTATTTTGAAATTTTTACTTACGATTTAGTAGGTACATTTTTTTCATATTTGATTTTAGAAATAACAGTAAATGTGCTATAAAAAGCACTACATTTAATATTTTATAGTAAATTTGTTCAATTCGAAAAACAACTTCCGAAACATCCGAATTTAAAATACGTCAAATTCTTTAGTAGCGTATAACTTGACGAATAGACATCATAGGAACAAAAATGTGTGTTCACATTCATACCTACTAGAAATGTAACTAGACTTAATATCAATGAGTTTTAAAACCTCTTTTTTTCCGTTCCTCTTTACGAGAAATGGTTCAGCTTTCGATTGTCTTCTTTGAAACATTATTCCTAAGCAACGTTAATAACATTTTTTAATAATTCATTATGGTAATTGAACATATTTAAAATAGAAATCCTCTAACATAGCAGCTAATTATAAAAATCAAAATAAAAATATCACTTAATAAAATTTATACAGAATACAAAATAATTAACAACATTAATATATATTTGACATGTTGCCTGAATAACGGCTTCGTAATCAGATATGCCGTACGATAATACACATACGTTCGTGGAATCAGTAAAATTAATCGAGCATCATTAAATAAAGCGTCGACAATCGATGTCGATAAATTTCGTTTCCACCCGCGGCGCATCGATAAACTTGTCGACGGCTTTGATGAATTATACTGTGAGAGATGTTACCGTGTTCGATATTCTTGTAATTACCTATAATAATGTTGTAGGTGTATCGTACGATCATCACGTGGGATGTTATTATTTAATATATGTATATTTTGTTTTTATAATACAAGCATTTTATTGGATATATGTTATGGTAGTACATTGGATTAGTTAGATACTTATCTTCTATACAAATAGTAAAAAGTTGAATCTAAAGTGTCTAAACTTTTTAGATTTCAGTGAAAAAAAATGTTGCAATGACTAGGAATAAATAATAAAATACATTTCAATATTTTTTGGGAATGTCTGTCTGGCTGTCTATCGGTTTTCTCTTGGACACGCATCACTGCTAAAGTACTGCGTTTATATTAAAACATCATAAAGCATCTCGTGTGATACAGTGACACAAAATCTTACATCACTGCGACAACATTACACATATCACCTCCACACACGTGCACGCATGCACGCTTACACATGCAAGTGGAAGGGTTTTATTTTTTCCCTTATCAAACTGAAATAGTTTAGAAAATTATCCGATACGAAATATATATAAGAGTTGCTGAGGTATGTATGATTGGTACACATATATGTTTCAACAACTCATATATGTATGAATAGTAAGCTTAGTTTAGGTTAGCTCAGATAGATTTTTACCCTCTATAGGTAGGAGCCCGGCGGTCACCTTCCGCCGAGCGGACCGTGGGGGCGGCTCTACAAGGTTGATTAGCTTGAACGATCCCTTGCCGCCCCCACAAAACGGTCTGTCGGTACACCGTGGGGTTTTAGTCCGTGCGACTCGGACATAACCCCCCCTCTCCCCCGGGAGGGTGGCGTATCCATAAGGGATTTCCCCACGTGAAAAAAAAAGATAGATCGCGAATTGCATGTATCAGGCAACACCCCAAGCCGAGGTGTAACGTGCACCCTTGAGCTAGTTTTTGAAATAAAATCGGCTGAGTGCCTTAAGCGCTCGCCTTAGTAGTCCGGTGAAGCTGTTAAGACCTTGCTAGGTCAATAGCATAGTCAGTTCGAAAAATAAAATAAAATCGTAAAGCATATCCTTGAGTAACATTTACTTTTTGTTTTATTATAATCGGTTCACTCTTTCAAAAGATATTGTAATTTTAATAACGACGTGACTTAAATATGAAAAAACGTAAGTAAATAGACTTGATATATTCAAATGACTTACATTACTATTTGTTTTCAAGGTTCCGCGAGAACGAAGTCGCGGGCACAGCTAGTTAAAAACATAACTTGTTTCGTTCATTTGTTGTTATGCCACATAATTCTTAATTAGTACTTAATAACTATTCCTTCAACTTTACACGCGTTAGTTACACTAATGGTATTCTATTATTACAACCAGCTGACAGCCTATAATATGTAGTGATACGTAGATACTATTTAAAACTCTGTACCTTTTGTCACACAGTAAATGTGATTGTATAGTATGTATGGTATAAACGACTCAAAGCGTCACTGACCTCAGCATGACGGTTTACCTTCGTCCACTGATCAACACGCCTAAACATACTCTTTTAAACTAATGTGCATTGTGCAATTCACATGCACAGTGCAATGTGCATTTTTCAATTATCTAGATCTGTCCGCTCTCAACTGAATAGAAAATGTACTTAATCTACTTCCACTCTATCTCAATAATTGATTGTCGCTAAAAGTATAACTTTGCTCTCAATAGATAAGACAATCTTAAAGCTTCGACATAATTGCAACGACATCCGTGCAATTTGAAAATAAATAAACAATGCGTCCGCGCAATGTAGAACGACTCGAAATAGTGTGACCATGTGTCCATGTTCCAACGATATTTTGCACGTATAAGTTACGCTTTTTATAACCATAATCTATAATTTTAACCCATTAGCGTTTGTTTTATTTTTAAGATTAACTTTAATTGTATACATTATTGTATTTATTATTATAAACTTCTATATTTTATACAAATTATGTACCTATGTTATTATATATAAAATATTGCGATTAATACGTAGTAAGTGCATAAATTATTACATTTTTTTGCGAATTCGTTCCCGTAAAAACATTACAGTTTCATGAGTTTAGGTGTTTTATCTGGATTAATATTACTTTTTTGAGTATAGTGGATGGATAGTGTGTCACTCGGTGGTCGCCATTGTTTTTGGATTGTACTGTGCTTACCATCAGGCACAGTGCAGTCATTTTGCCGTGCTACTATAAAAAAAAAAAAAGTAATCATTTTATAATTACTATTTATCGTCTATACCTTATAACTCTTTTACCTAACACTATTTTTCCTCAAGATGCAATATGTTAAATAAATGGCAGAAAATATTTCCTAAGTTGTATTGTGACATAATGATCTATAATTGCTGTTTATATGAACTGCAAATCATTATGTAATGCATAATACTTTTTTTTAAATTAATAAATAGAAATTTTGAAAATTGTCGAGAATTCTACTACACATAAGCACAAAGACCAAATACCTCTGAATCTAATATGCAATAACCTAATTCTAATATACAATAAGTTCCAATTCAAAATACGAATTAAAAGTAATTACAATCATAAAACCACTTTGTTTTATTTTTTGTAGCATTTGGAAACTGTAATATTAAATTGATCTGTGAATACACAAAAATTACTCGGCTACCGTGCATCACCGTCGAGTGTGTAACATGACAAATGTAATCATTTTGCACGATTTTCATTATGCACGATTCATTACCACTAGGGACAGTCAATTATGACCGCTCCATCCATCACGGCACCCCTCTTGACGTTTTTACGTCGGCGTGAAATATAGATTTAGGGTTTAAGTAGTTGTTTTTTTTATGAAACGCTCATGCTTTTATAAATTTAATAAAAATAAAATATACTTTTACGAGTTTACATTCCAATAAACTGTATTCCTGAAATGGAAGCAAAAAAGATATTATGTTACCTTGTATTTCGGGACACAACAATTGATTCCGATTTTTTTTTAACCCGATCAAGTAATTGGTCAGTGTTTCGTAGTGAGCAGTTCAACCCAAAAACAATGGTGACACTGAGCGATCTTCAATCTCTCATCAATTACCTTTCTCATGCTGACTTGTACTGTAACTGTATATGAAAATGATCGAAATATTACCAACTGAAAATGAGTAACTGTGACAAGTTTATCACTATGTGTATGGTAGTAGCAATACGATATACCCAAGTATGGCATTATTATGATGTTATCAGATTATGATGCTCACAATTTACTCGAATATAATCGTAGTTCAAAAAGACAAAAAAATAGCAATAAAATATGGCCTTTGAGATTTACTACAACTCCTGGATTATTTTTCATTTATTTGATTGAAAAATGTATAAAATTATTCAAAAAAACATTACACCCATGGCATTCTTATAATAATAAATCACCAGAACACACTCTATACTGTTCGTTTCGCATAACAAATGCACAATCTTTTATATTATTACGGTTATCATCGTAATTTATAACCGTATGACACTCCCCGTTTTATTTGCGCTAAATAAATCGCAGCGATTTATTCGCGTCTGAGCGTGTCCATGACGTTAACGCGATTTGGACACCCTCGTATAGGAGTGTTAACTGTTCATACGTATTATTTGATATTCAAACAGTATAAGGTAAACAAAATTAGAATATGACTTTTGCAGTGAACTCGTATATATTTTACTGACTAATAAATCTTGGAATCCATATTTAGGCTTAGTTGATAGCGTGTTCGGACACTCTGTCGATGGACGTAGGTTCGAATCCCAGAAACTGAATTGGAGCTCTTGGTGAAATAAAACCACAGCATGGTTTTTGGGTTTTTCTAAGTCCACGTGGCTAGCTACAACCCTTAAGTTAAAAATCTGTCGCCAAGCATCTGTTTGTGTGTTCCAAGAGCTGCACTTGAAACTTTACGTGTTTATTTGACCACATTGTCATTTAACATCCGATGAGATTGTTGTCAAACTTTAAAACCTTTAAAGCATAAAAAAAAACATTTAAACTGAAAAGTAATTGAAAATACATAGACGAACATTCATCCCGGTCTTCTGTACGGCGCACCAAGCATACAGTTTACATCTTTATTTACTTAATACGATATAATATCTATGCTTTACCAACGTATCCGCTTCAGTTTTGCATTATTGACAGCACCCATATTGCCTGTAGTTAACGCGCTGCCAGCATTATTACTTTGTTTCTGCACAGCGTACTTGTATGGTATTTTCTCTCGTAAAGGTTTGTGAAATTGTTTATAATCTTTCCAAAATAAATAGCGTATAAAATGCACAAATATTTTTTAATCTTCTTATGAGAGGGCCTTGATATTTTGATCCAAAACTTTTTTTGTAACGAAAAGTGTTGGGCGTAAACACAGTGTCGGGTAGAGTGTTGAAAACATCGATTTTCGTCTGGTCACCGAAGTTTTGCAGCATCGGGTGCTTGCATAGGTGACCGCCTGGAAATACCGGTGTGACATAGGCTTTTTATTCTATTTTTTTAATTAATATGTTTAACTTCAACACAGAACTTTTAATTCTAATAGTATGTTTTTTGACACACCCTCTTTTTTTAATTATGAATATTCGTTTCAGAACATATGGTGTTAAAAGAAACAAAATAAAAAACAGTATTGGGCTCTATAGTCTATACTTTCAATATAATTATTAAAGATTAAAAATAAATTAGTCGGAGTGTTAAATTATGTCGAATACTATGTCAGACATTTAACCGTAATTAATACGTGAAAGGCACGTGATCACAATATACTTCGGCATATCTCAATTATGTGTATTATTTTTTGTACAGTTAGATAACCTTTGTCCATGTCCAGTTACGTCAAGATCTCGTCTTAGTATATCTACATGATGGCGTAACATGCGGACCCCTGTAAATCGATGTTCCTCTGAGAACAATTTTAACCGTTCTTGTCAAGCATTCTAATTAAGGTACATTCGTTGTACCAGGCTCGCATAACGTTATGTTATCAAAAGTTTCACAAGAATATTTTAGTATTGCTCCATACTCGTTCCAAGTTTAAATATTTCCAATGGATCATTCAGAGACGTAAGCCATCCTTAAAATAAAACCCGAGGGCGAAAACGAATAAAAACGACAAATAAATAACGGAATAAGCGTCACGCGGCATTACATGCGAATTGAGAGAGTGGGTACATTAGTTATTATAACACGACAAAATATGTGTAATAAAACGTAATTTATCGTGCAAATAAAATATAACAGTGGTTAGGGGCGGCAGATGGGGCGAGAGGTGCGGTGCGCGGGACAAGCGATGAACGGTGAACGATTTGTTAATTGTAGTGAAATAAAAAAGACTGAAGGGTTAATTAAATCTTTAAATATAAAGTATTACTGGAACATAAAATAACGTTTGTATTATCTAATGCTATATTTTTCATACAACTAGATTCCTCAGAGTATGTTAGTATATGCTTGCTTATAATAAGTGCGACAACACATAAGTTGGCTTTAGTATCCTTGTTAATTGATGAACTTTTGACGCTGAATTTACAATTACATTTACATTACATTTTCTGCCTCAATACCACTACTACAAAAAATGCAAGTTCGTAAGATCGTCATCTAACGGCTATCAAATGATGTGTGATTCATTACTACTTTGAAATAAACAAATAATACGCATAAAACGGCTACTAATAACAGTTCGTGTATAGCAACTATGTATTTTTATATCATAGTCGCAATTTATTGTATCGAAGTTATAATCCCTCGATACTACACAAAATTTTAAAAATATATACAAAACTTTTACGGATTTTTGTAAAATAACTTATTGCTTATCACATAGACCACACCCCCTTCACGGATATATTGACAGAGTCCTCCGCTACGGATGCCAGAGAAAAATGGCGGTCATTTGTTGGCGTCACCGTTTTGTTCTGTTGCTTTCGAGAGGCGAGATAATGGTTGATTTATATCTTACCATGGGCGGTGACGAGATCTTTGCTGCGGTCCTCGGGGATGATATCCGATATACTGTATTCTATTTTAACTTTTAATTTATATGATGTTAGCAACATTTATACTTAACGAAAAACTTACCATCTCATTCCGATAATTGAATATAACCCAGTTTATTGTTATTTATCACCTTCAGGCTTAATTGTAGCTTTGTAATGTGAGTATGGTTTAACATTAATAGAATGTAAGCAAAAGGGACCGATATAAACAAACAACACAAAATATTATTTATTCTATTTTAGTCTATGATAAAATCATACATTTCTTTGGTATCATCTATTGTCTACACATATAATAAAAAGGTAAATGTAACGTGTCTGTACTTTTTCAATTTTTTTTGCAGGAATAAGTAATAGAATACATTACAATCATTTTTAGAAATATCTGTCTGGCTGTCTGTTTGTATGAACACGCATCACTGTTAAAGTACTGGGTTCATAATAAACTCTCAGCAAGCAAAATCGTAAAGCATACTCTCGGGAGTAACTTAGTTTATTTCATTAAAATCGGTTCTCTCTATCAAAAGTTATTGTAATTTTAATGAGGACGCGACGTAAGTACGAGAGAAAAGTAGACAAGTAAATGGACTTAATGCATTCAGATGCCTTTACTAATCACTGTTTTTTACATAAGATTTCACGCAGACGAAGTCGCGGGCACTGCTAGTATATAATATAATTTCCTTAATTTCTAGTCTATGCCTTAAATCAGATATTTGAACAAGAATTTCAAGGTAGGGTGAGTCAGCGACAACGTGCTTAGACACCGTGTTGATCGAAGTAGGAATCCTGCAATGATTAATGAAAGAAAATGTGATAAAACGATAGCATAATGGTAGGCTTTTTTTCTAGCTACAATACTTAAATTCCCCAAGCATCTATGTGTATTCCGATATCTGCAATTGAAAGCCAGCCCCTCCTCTAAGATGTTACCGTATCAGGCCACGTCTTCATTTAATTACAGTTGTGGTTATTATCAAAAAATAATACTTGTAAAGTCTAAAAAACACCCTAATTAACTCTTAAGCTTTCAAAATTATTATTCAACAATTATTTGTTTAGGAAGGTTGTGTAATACAGCGAGCAATGTTTTCACATAGGCTGTTAATCCCGCGGTAGGGTAGACTGTACAAACTCGACACGCGGGATTTCACAGCTGCTATAATAGGTATTAATGGGCGCGGACCATAAATAGAGTGTCACAAAGAGCTAAGGAACAAGGGCACAATGCGTACACTTCAAAACCATTAGCGGTGTCAACTGGAGCGAATGTGAATGTATGGACGGAGATTTGTTACCTCACTTTAGAATGTTTTGTGGATTTTTCACTGCCGAGCGTTATAAATGTAGATTTATGTCCATAGGGGTATATTTATTTGTTTTTATTGTTTCACATGTTGGAAGAACAAATAGGTTTTATTATTTTTCGGAGAGATTATTATATTCCTAGTAATAGTAATTATTTTATTATGTAAGAATAGTAATTGCTGAGATTCGAGGACTCATCGTCCTAATAGATATAAATTATCTCTAGATTTCTGCATTTACCTACTGTCATTCGATTTGTGTACATGGGGTATTTTTATTTGTTTTATTATTTCATTTTTTGAAGGTACAAATAGATTTTTCAAGTAAGAACTTGTTGCGTAAACGTTAGTTTTTTTGGCAGGAGTTAGTTAAACTCATGATTTCGCGTCATGATATCTAGTAAGCGTGACTGACCGTATTGGACTTGTGCAGCCTGCGTCACATTAGCGACGTGTAGTATAGCGGCCATTATATATGTAGTATTGTTTTTTTTTATGTCAAAGGCAGCAAACGAACAGGTGGGTCACCTGATGTTAAGTGATCACCACCGTCCATAGTCACTAGCAACACCAGGGGAGTCGCAAGTGCGTTGCCAGCTTGTGTATGGGGGAGGGGTAGGAAAAGGAGAAAGGGGAAAAGGAGATGGGTCTCCGGCGCTCTCACTGACCGAACGAAACGCAACAATGCAAGCATAGTTACTTCACGTCGGTGTTCTGTGAGAGGATGGTACTACCCCGGACGAGCCGACCCATTCATGCTGAAACTAGTAACAGCTACAGCGTGGCTCTACCACCTTCACGTGGCGCTACCACCTTTTCTATTAACCTTGTGTACATCATCATATGTTTGATAGGTTAATAAACTATATAAAAAATTATATAACTATTGCTCAGAGTGTGAATAGTTGATAGACCCAGATTAATGTTAATAATTTCAATACACAAATTAAGAAATTTAATTAATTAATTATTACATAGTATTAAACAAAGTCCCCTACCGCGTCTGTCTGTCAGTCTGTTCGCGATAAACTCAAAAAGTACTGAACGGATCTTCATGCGGTTTTAACCAATGGATAAAGTGGTTCATGAATAAGGTTTAGTATATAATTTGTCAAGAATTTTTTTATATTCAGAGCGAGACAACGTCTGCCAGGCTCGCTAGTTAATTAAAAAAGAACACACAAGATCAGCAGGCCTTATAACTGTCTCAACTTTTTTAAATTGTGTTGTGCTAAATATATTATATTCCCTTTAATATGGAATATGTTATTATCCAGTAATTAATATGAGGAATAAGTATGAATTACCTGCAGGTTCTTGCATTTACCTACTACTATCCGTTAGTTCTCTAAAGATTTTAGCTACTTAGATTGTTTGTAGGTACCTACCCTAAGATTTTTTGTATATACCTAAAAGTTTTTCAAACAGCACTTCAAGATTGGTACCTATAGATTTTACCTAAAGACTTACTGCCTTAATAGCGGATACAAGAACAAAGACGAATAACGGAAATTACTGGAACTTTTTTTGTTTTTTTTTGTTAAATAACGAGAAGTCAGAAATTTTTGAATTTACTTAAAAATTCATATTTGTTACCTACGGATTTTAACAATTATATCATAATTGTATTAAAACTAACGTTATGTTACAAATGCACACTAGTGATCACATATTGTATGTAACCTTTGTATTGTGTCTATGTAAATTTAAGAAATAAAGTATTTTAGTCTTTGGTAAGCCAATCTGTCATTTTCATTATGTTACCTAGATACGCTTCAATGAATTTGGCCCCACTCTTTTTGATTTTTGTTTTTTTTTTTATTTTTAATTATTTGTTCGTCGTTTGTTCGTTAATGTTCGAATGTAAAAATTGTTTGTTCGTCTTTTATTTATTTATAATTAATTAAACAAATGTTCACCCTTAAGTTGGCCCCCTTTACTAGATATCTTTATTTGTATCGCTCAGATTAATTAATTTTGATCAATTATCGTTTGTTCGATGACTATTGTTGATTGTTCGATCATAAAAATAATTAAATTCCTAATTAATAATTATTTATTAATTAATTATTCCTAATTATTAATTTAATCGTCTGATTTTTCAGATTACCAGATAAATCATACGAAATGCGTTGGATTGCATACGAAAGTATCCACTTATTATTAATTTGATGTGTCGGTTAGGTTAGGTTAGACTTGCGAAAAAGGAAAACGCGAGCCGGCCGCGGAAGACGAACAAACAATTTTTACATTCGAACATTAACGAACAAACGACGAACAAATAAGTAAAAATAAAAAAAAAACAAAAATCAAAAAGAGTAGGACCAAATTCAGTGAGCCCCTAGATACTCGTGTGCCTAGACGCAATGACAGGATTAATTTACTATACCTAAAAATCGTCTATGCTCAATCGTGGGTTGACACAATAAAAACAAAGAATAATACTAGTTTGCAACTGTATAATCAAGTCCTAACTAAGTGTAAAACAAATTAACCCAGCAATAATTGCCAGCCAGTCGCTATGTGAGATTTGCAATGCAAATCGAGGGCAGCTGGTGCTCGCTACAGATTTACGAGCGCATGCAACGCGTCTCATTCGCCATTTTACTGGCGAATAATAAATTAAGAAGTCTTTTAAAAGGTTATCGCGATTTTGTTTCTTTAGCTGAATATTTTAACTATACTGTCGATAAATGTTAATAAATATTTTGACATTAATTGGCGATAAATTGAATATTCATTAATTATTATATATATTTTAAAATAGTTGATGATGCCTATTTAGCAATAATTGCTCAGTGGTGAGTGTAGTGAGACATCACCTCGAACTTTAAGTGTATGAAAATATCATGATGTAACCATAGTATAGCATCTTCAAATGGGTAGTGATACTGCACACATAGGGCAGCAGAATGCAGATCCACGATAGCGTTTCATATTCTATATTAGCAATATCCAAACACACCAACACTGTCTACTATTCCGACATGACTGACGACGCAATTAGTAGGTTCATCCATTGGGCCGTGGACGCTTCGGCGCGGAACATTGTGGATTATTGTTTAAAAACGTCTATAAAGGATGATAATGAAGCTGCCAAGTAATAAGGTCAATTAAAAATCCAAAGTATAATAGTTAATACTTTTAATTGACATTTAAAACGAGTTTTAACATAAACGTAAGCGGAAAAAGGGTCAAACTTAGAGTCTGCAGAATAAAAAACACAGCATTGTAGTAGGACTTTTTCAAATCCTGCCTGGCTGGCTACCACTCTCAAGTTTAAATTCTA
>MU161208.1:38382-48433 GCA_015888305.1 Antheraea pernyi | reverse complement strand
TACATAAACATTCTTATAGTTTGTAGGTTGTAGCGTTTATCTGATGTTATTTTTTTTACTTTTTATTGTAGCACGGCAAAATGACTGCACTATGCCTGATGGTAAACATAGTACAATCCAAAAACAATGGCGACCACCGAGTGACATACTATCCATCGCCGGGCGCCGCTGTCATGCCGCCCAGTGAAAAGCTGGATATGCACAGGCTGATCCCGAAACGCGACCCGCAGAAGCGAATCACTATGACGGGGTTTTTACCATGGTTGTAGTATGACGGGCTTTTTCGACATATACATGGTGGCCTCGCTTTCGCCATTGCCTCGTTCGTTATTCAGCAGGGTGCATCGCGTGCAGGTGAGGTTGGCTTGGGTGTCTCAAGTTTTATGATGTTATTCGATACCCCAATTACTATGAGACTTAAGATGGTAAGCACGCTAAACGTAGATGTGACTCGCTCTCAAGTGCAGATGTCGGAATGCACCAACAGATACTTGGCGACAGAATTACAACGTTACAGTGGTATCAACCTCTTTGGAGAATTCGAACTTACGTTTATAGACATGTCCGAAAACCCTTTCATTATCACTTTACCACATAAAGATCGACATAGTGACTCGATGATGTGTGTCACATATTTTTAACAATTAATGTATTGTTGACATCGAGATGGAATGCGTTTCCTACTACCAAACTCGTGTAGAACATCTAGCAGTAAAACACTTCTTGGCGTGTACGTAAGCGCCTCTGGTGGATTTGTAAAGGAACTAGAATCAGTTGTACAGAAAACGTAACGCACGGCTACATTCTTCGCATAATAAAACTAACAACAGAACTCGGACTAATAATGGATTCATATATGTTCTCTATATATCGCCTACATTTTTATTCTCCATTGAATTTCCATGTTCCTGAATCTATCTCCTTCGTCATGTTTATATAATATTGTATTTTAATTTTTAAGAAGTAATCTTAAGGGTCTTTCAGGTACTATGTAAGCAGTGAAAGGTGAGGGAGAGGATGGCTTGATTTGTTTATTGGTGACATAGGGAATAGCGGTGACTGGATGGTGATTACGTCAGCAATATTAATTTATTTAACCAAAACAGATTTAAAAATACTTATACAGATGATTCCGTAACCATGTAAGATCATCGCTGCTTACTTTTGCTGACCAGCGGGGTGGTAGCGGTCAGATATTACAAAAAAATCAGGTTACGTAATACTTGAACGACACCTATTTAGTAATGTTTAAATTTAAGATGCTATGTTCTAAGTTATATATTTCCTTCATTTAAATTATTATAATTAATACACGGGGCGGCACGTAACGTCGGTGGCCTTCGTTCGGTCTAGGTCGACACGGTCACTGAGTACCGTCAAAATGATAAATGTTATAAAGTTTGTACCGCAATCACCGTCATTCGTTTTAAGTTTAAATACCCTGACCTAGACTACTGCCGCAAAAAATCGAACGAATCGCAGCGAACACGCAGACGGCCCCATTTGATGGTAAATGAGTACCTACGGATAACTGAAACACCCGGGGCATTAATGCTGTGTTGCCGACCCTTAATTTTACCGTTTAACGTTGGATCTTTTTTGTTACCGAATTACGAAGTTGGTACTATAGATGTAAGTAGCCAAATAAAAAACAAGAAAATAACGATTTTTGTGAAAAATTATTATTAATAGCTTGCTTGTTCTCTCAGATGCTTTTCACAACCAACCGTGTTACATAATACTAGCTTCTGCTTGCGGTTTCGCTCGCTTTAACGCGGATTTTGAAAATAAAATACAACCCATGAGACTCGCTGATAACAGATGAAAGAATAATTAAAAACGGTTTTTCCACTGCGAAAAAAAAATCGTCTGTGAAATGTGATAACTATCTACTATCTAGAGCCGTAATATTACGCCATATTACGGCTGTTTTCAAAAGTTACATTAAATAAATAAAACTATCAAAATTGAATTATGTATTCATATAACGTATAACAAATACTTATAGTAAATGTTGTCCTCAGAGATAATTTTGATAGCCAACTCGTAAGATCTACTTATAATATTTTTCACAAATGGAAATTGAGCGTGACAGCCCTCATGTGCAGTGACCTTGAAGAAATACCTCGGTCACATTAAAGGGGCGGTCATTAGCGAGTCTCAGTTTTTGCCCACGAACGAGATCATGGCGTCTGCGATATGACCACGTTATATCATACTTATAAATACAATTACTTTATTAATTCGTAAACATGTTAACTTACATATAATATACATATTAGATATTTTCCTCTATACGTGTTTGTACACTTAACATATATCAGCTTTATTCGCGGGTTTGCTTAAGTTAAATTGGATTTTATTTCTCCTTTGAGAACTTTGTGAAAAGTTGAATTTCGTAAAAAAAACACACACACAACACAAACTGGTCGTCCCATGTTTGCAGACTCAGTAAGACAAGTAATCGTTTTTAGGTAATAGTGTCAGGTTTTACAACAAATTCTCAAAGCATATTACTGACTTGACGGATAATAAGTTCTAGTAAGAGTCATGTCGTGTCATGGCACGCCATGTCATGGTTTTGTTGTCAAAAGACTATTATTATAGAGTAGATCAATATATGAAAGATGATGATGTCTGGAATTGACCCCTCTCTCTGTTCATTCACTAAAGACGATCGTAACGTTAATGTATGCTAACAAAATAAACCCGATTGAGTTTCTTGCCAGTTTTTCTTCATGACTCATATGGTGTATGTACCTAATAAATAAATTATAATTTTGCTTTCTATATTTCTATAATTCTGCTGATTTGCAATATGCTGTATTGAAATATGAAATAATCAAAAGGACGGAGGAACGGAGTATATGTTGTTCGCATCGTGATTTTGAGTGTGAGCATCATGAAGTGCTCTCCCTTCCACAGCTATTGGTTGTTGCATAGCGCGTGATGCGATAACACTCTCAGATTATTGTCGTTGTCAATAATAATAACAGACAATAAATAATCAACAGAAAAATATTGTGTTATCTGTGCCTATGTGAGGCAATAATACAAGTACATTATAAGTTGTTATAATCACCATCTCTGGTAATAATGAGTCGCAATAATATACTACGTAGGTTCCATGTTATCAGCAGTTAGTTATTTAAAGTTTAGATCGATTTATTTCTATAGTGTCTCTGTACCAGTTATAATGTTGCGGTACCAACCTACTATAAATCGACAAAAATACGCAGAAAATGCCGAAATATACCTACATCTAAATAGGATTTATTTCTGTAACGGGTTATTTCCTTTAGCCGTAGCAAAACTAGCAAACCACGAATAAGGCAACTATAGCAAACAAGGCCGTTCTTTATCCCGTAATAATTAATTAATTCCGTTGACAATCACGCTTGCCGTAGCGTTTCCCGCGCACCCACTCAACCGAAACGGTCGGCGTGACGCCGCCATTGTTCCTGTAACGTTATGTACCAATTCACTCTATTCATTTAGTATGACTATTCATATTACAATAAACAGTAGTCGGAACCGGCGCGTAATATTTATATAGCTGTAAATAAATTGTATGATATTGTACGACGGAGACAGGCTGCCAATGTTTTTTGAACTTATTATTTACAATTTAATAAATAAAAAATAAATAACAATTTATATCCCGAGAGTCTTAGGAAAATACTTTTTTCTATTTCAAAGAAAAGGCAAAGGTATCTAGACCATACAGCCAAGTCAATTGGGAAATGACTAGGTACAACATAACGACAATTTTCCAACAAATTTTGTTCAGTTGGCCAATTGCCGTCGTAGGAGCATTTCCTTGCGATCAATGTCTTTTCCTTGCGACTAATAATTTGAATTTAACATTAGATCCTTTTTTATTAATTTGTATTATCCTTCCCGCAGCTTCGCTTCCAAAACAAAAAACACCACATAACGTTTTACTAAAACACACAGAGAACATTACTATATGCGTCAAAAATGTGTGCATGTATGTCTTTTCGGCCGCTCTGAATATAGCCCTAAGTTCTGGCTTCTGTAAGTTTAATACAAAACAAAGTTAAAATATTATTTGCAATAATCCAAAATTATCATTTATTTATTCTTAGTTGTCGCGATGTTATTGTATTAAAAACTGGAAACTTATAATCTTGTTCCGCTCTAAACTCTTAAAGATTCAGCCATTTAAGATCATAGCGAGCAGATTATGCTTAGAAGTAGTATTCCTTTTCTGCTAGCGATAAAAGGGTTATTAAAATAATACGTGTTCATATAAGTACATGAGTTATTACGTATTTAGTGTAATAAAGATAAAGAAAATTTTGTCAATTTGTCTTGTCAGTTCAATTGCTCATGCCGTTCCGTAGACATTACCGCTAAGATCATCATACATACTAGGGAACCATAGAATCTCTGGTTGATGTGACTTATACTTACAGTTATATGTATATATAAAACGCCTATAGTTTATTCGGGTTTATATCCGAAGTAACTGAATTGGTTTTAATGAAACTAACACTGACAGATAGAGAACTTATCAGAGTAGTAAGTTAATTTATTTATTTGCGAAAGAAAAATATAATTAGTACCGACGGATAACTGAAACACCAGGGGCATTAATGCTGTGTTGCCGACCCTTAATTTGACCGTTTAACGTTGGATCTTTTTTGTTACCGAATTACGAAGTTGGTACTATAGATGTAAGTAGCCAAATAAAAAACAAGAAAATAACGATTTTTGTGAAAAATTATTATTAATAGCTTGCTTGTTCTCTCAGATGCTTTTCACAACCAACCGTGTTACATAATACTAGCTTCTGCTTGCGGTTTCGCTCGCTTTAACGCGGATTTTGAAAATAAAATACAACCCATGAGACTCGCTGATAACAGATGAATGAATAATTAAAAACGGTTATTCCACTGCTAAAAAAAACTTGTCTGTGAGATGATAACTATCTTCTCCTATATAGAGCCGTAATATGTACGCCATATAACGGCTATTTTCAAAAGTTACTTTAAAAAAATCTATCAAAATTGAATTATGTATTCATATAACGTATAACAAATACTTATAGTAAATGTTGTAGTCAGAGATAATTTTGATAGCCAACTCGTAAGATCTACTTATAATATTTTTCACAAATGGAAATTGAGCGTGACAGCCCTCATGTGCAGTGACCTTGAAGAAATACCTCGGTCACATTAAAGGGGCGGTCATTAGCGAGTCTCAGTTTTTGCCCACGAACGAGATCATGGCGTCTGCGATATGACCACGTTTATCATACTTATAAATACAATAACTTTATTTATTAATTCGTAAACATGTTAACTTTCATATAATATACCTACATATTAGATATTTTCCTCTATACGTGTTTGTACACTTAACATATATCAGCTTTATTCGCGGGTCTGCTTAAGTTAAATTAGATTTTATTTCTCCTTTGAGAACTTTGAAAAGTTGAATTTCGTAAAAAAACCACACAAAACAAACTGGTCGTCCCATGTTTGCAGGCTCAGTAAGACAAGTAATAGCTTTTAGGTAATAATGTCAGGTTTTACAACAAAGTCCCAAAGCATATTACCGACTTGACAGATAATAAGTTCTAGTAAGAGTTATGTCGTGTCATGGCACGCCATGTCATGGTTTTGGTGTCAAAAGGCTATTATTATAGAGTAGATCAATATGTGAACGATGATGATATCTGGAATTGACCCCTCTCTCTGTTCATTCACTAAAGACGATCGTAACGTTAATGTATGCTAACAAAATAAACCCGATCGAGTTTCTTGCCAGTTTTATTTCATGACTTATATGGTGTATGTACCTAATAAATAAATTATAATTAATTATTTATCAATATTACATTACGCGTTTATATTGTTTTATAAAAAACATTTTTAAAAACAGTTGTCAATGATTCTGCTGATTTGCAACATGCTGTATTGAAATATGAAATAATCAAAAGGACGGAGGAACGGAGTATATGTTGTTCGCATCGTGATTTTGAGTGTGAGCATCATGAAGTGCTCTCCCTTCCACAGCTATTGGTTGTTGCATAGCGCGTGATGCGATAACACTCTCAGATTATTGTCGTTGTCAATAATAATAACAGACAATAAATAATCAACAGAAAAATATTGTGTTATCTGTGCCTATGTGAGGCAATAATACAAGTACATTATAAGTTGTTATAATCACCATCTCTGGTAATAATGAGTCGCAATAATATACTACGTAGGTTCCATGTTATCAGCAGTTAGTTATTTAAAGTTTAGATCGATTTATTTCTATAGTGTCTCTGTACCAGTTATAATGTTGCGGTACCAACCTACTATAAATCGACAAAAATACGCAGAAAATGCCGAAATATACCTACATCTAAATAGGATTTATTTCTGTAACGGGTTATTTCCTTTAGCCGTAGCAAAACTAGCAAACCACGAATAAGGCAACTATAGCAAACAAGGCCGTTCTTTATCCCGTAATAATTAATTAATTCCGTTGACAATCACGCTTGCCGTAGCGTTTCCCGCGCACCCACTCAACCGAAACGGTCGGCGTGACGCCGCCATTGTTCCTGTAACGTTATGTACCAATTCACTCTATTCATTTAGTATGACTATTCATATTACAATAAACAGTAGTCGGAACCGGCGCGTAATATTTATATAGCTGTAAATAAATTGTATGATATTGTACGACGGAGACAGGCTGCCAATGTTTTTTGAACTTATTATTTACAATTTAATAAATAAAAAATAAATAACAATTTATATCCCGAGAGTCTTAGGAAAATACTATTTTCTATTTCAATGAAAAGGCAAAGGTATCTAGACCATACAGCCAAGTCAATTGGGAAATGACTAGGTACAACATAACGACAATTTTCCAACAAATTTTGTTCAGTTGGCCAATTGCCGTCGTAGGAGCATTTCCTTGCGATCAATGTCTTTTCCTTGCGACTAATAATTTGAATTTAACATTAGATCCTTTTTTATTAATTTGTATTATCCTTCCCGCAGCTTCGCTTCCAAAACAAAAAACACCACATAACGTTTTACTAAAACACACAGAGAACATTACTATATGCGTCAAAAATGTGTGCATGTATGTCTTTTCGGCCGCTCTGAATATAGCCCTAAGTTCTGGCTTCTGTAAGTTTAATACAAAACAAATGTGTGCATGTATGTCTTTTCGGCCGCTCTGAATATAGCCCTAAGTTCGGACTTCTGTTAGTTTAATACAAAACAAAGTTAAAATATTATTTGCAGTAATCCAAAAATTATCATTTATTTGTCCGTAGTTGTCGCGATGTGTATTGTGTCTCAATCGTTGATCTTTCCACAGATAAGAAATCAACCAAACACCAAAATAACCAAGCCTCAAGAATATTGATACAAAAGTATACCGTGAGACTAAAATTATCACGTTCAGTTCACGAACTCTGAATAACTATATCGTCAGGGGTAATTTGCTCAAACGATTTTGTCAATTTGTCTTGTCAGTTCAATTGCTCATGCCGTTCCGTAGACATTACCGCTAAGATCATCATACATACTAGGGAACCATAGAATCTCTGGTTGATGTGACTTATACTTACAGTTATATGTATATATAAAACGCCTATAGTTTATTCGGGTTTATATCCGAAGTAACTGAATTGGTTTTAATGAAACTAACACTGACAGATAGAGAACTTATCAGAGTAGTAAGTTAATTTATTTATTTGCGAAAGAAAAATATAATTACTGGTGATATGAAGCTATAAACGCAGATGGAGTCGCGGGTATTTGCCAGTTTGTAATAAAAACAGGTAAAAATTACATTTTGTAGGCTGCAGAGCCACGCTGAAGCAATTACCGGTTTCAGCATGAATGGGTCGGCTCGCCCGGGGTAGTACCACCCTCATATAGAAAACCGACGTGAAGTAACAGTGCTTGCATTGTTGCGTTTCGTTCGGTAAGTGAGAGCGCCGGAGGCCCACCTCCCCTCCCTCTTGTTATCTGTGCCTATGTGAGGCAATAATACAAGTACATTATAAGTTGTTATAATCACCATCACTGGTAATAAAGAGTCGGAATAATATACGACGTAGGTTCCATGTTATCAGCAGTTAGTTATTTAAAGTTTAGATCGATTTATTTCTATAGTGTCTCTGTACCAGTTATAATGTTGCGGTACCAACCTACTATAAATCGACAAAAATACGCAGAAAATGCCGAAATATACCTACATCTAAATAGGATTTATTTCTGTAACGGGTTATTTCCTTTAACCGTAGAAAAACTAGCAAACCACGAATAAGGTAAATATAGCAAACAAGGCCGCTCTTTATCCCGTAATAATTAATTAATTCCGTTGACAATCACGCTTGCCGTAGCGTTTCCCGCGCACCCACTCAACCGAAACGGTCGGCGTGACGCCGCCATTGTTCCTGTAACGTTATGTACCAATTCACTCTATTCATTTAGTATGACTATTCATATTACAATAAACAGTAGTCGGAACCGGCGCGTAATATTTATATAGCTGTAAATAAATTGTATGATATTGTACGACGGAGACAGGCTGCCAATGTTTTTTGAACTTATTATTTACAATTTAATAAATAAAAAAAAACAATTTATATCCCGAGAGTCTTAGGAAAATACTTTTTTCTATTTCAAAGAAAAGGCAAAGGTATCTAGACCATACAGCCAAGTCAATTGGGAAATGACTAGGTACAACATAACGACAATTTTCCAACAAATTTTGTTCAGTTGGCCAATTGCCGTCGTGGGAGCATTTCCTTGCGATCAATGTCTTTTCCTTGCGACTAATAATTTGAATTTAACATTAGATCCTTTTTTATTAATTTGTATTATCCTTCCCGCAGCTTCGCTTCCAAAACAAAAAACACCACATAACGTTTTACTAAAACACACAGAGAACATTACTATATGCGTCAAAAATGTGTGCATGTATGTCTTTTCGGCCGCTCTGAATATAGCCCTAAGTTCGGACTTCTGTGAGTTTAATACAAAACAAAGTTAAAATATTATTTGCAGTAATCCAAAAATTATCATTTATTTGTCCGTAGTTGTCGCGATGTGTATTGTGTCTCAATCGTTGATCTTTCCACAGATAAGAAATCAACCAAACACCAAAATAACCAAGCCTCAAGAATATTGATACAAAAGTATACCGTGAGACTAAAATTATCACGTTCAGTTCACGAACTCTGAATAACTATATCGTCAGGGGTAATTTGCTCAAACGATTTTGTCAATTTGTCTTGTCAGTTCAATTGCTCATGCCGTTCCGTAGACATTACCGCTAAGATCATCATACATACTAGGGAACCATAGAATCTCTGGTTGATGTGACTTATACTTACAGTTATATGTATATATAAAACGCCTATAGTTTATTCGGGTTTATATCCGAAGTAACTGAATTGGTTTTAATGAAACTAACACTGACAGATAGAGAACTTATCAGAGTAGTAAGTTAATTTATTTATTTGCGAAAGAAAAATATAATTACTGGTGATATGAAGCTATAAACGCAGATGGAGTCGCGGGTATTTGCCAGTTTGTAATAAAAACAGGTAAAAATTACATTTAATTCATGGGGAACGTTTTAGTATATAAATTTGTCAGGGTTTTGTGTATATTGATTGAAATATAATGATAACTGTTGGACAAGTCGGAAAAATTCAAAAATGTGTGCATGTATGTCTTTTCGGCCGCTCTGAATATAGCCCTAAGTTCGGACTTCTGTGAGTTTAATACAAAACAAAGTTAAAATATTATTTGCAGTAATCCAAAAATTATCATTTATTTGTCCGTAGTTGTCGCGATGTGTATTGTGTCTCAATCGTTGATCTTTCCACAGATAAGAAATCAACCAAACACCAAAATAACCAAGCCTCAAGAATATTGATACAAAAGTATACCGTGAGACTAAAATTATCACGTTCAGTTCACGAACTCTGAATAACTATATCGTCAGGGGTAATTTGCTCAAACGATTTTGTCAATTTGTCTTGTCAGTTCAATTGCTCATG
>MU161208.1:0-30193 GCA_015888305.1 Antheraea pernyi | reverse complement strand
ATAGCCTATAACCTTCCCTGATAAATGAGCTATATAACACTGAAAGAATTTTCCAAATCGGACCAGTAGGTCCTGAGATTACCCCTTACAACGTCACAAACTCACAAACTCTACCTCTTTATAATATTAGTATAGATAAATGCGAAAATGTGTCTGTTTGTTTGTTTCCTATGCTTTCACGCCATAACTACTCAACCGATCATTATGAGATTTTGTAGTTGTTAGGGTACCTTACATTCAGAAAAGATGTACTGTTCCCGAGACTGAGATCAAACGAGCAAAGCCGAGAGCAAAACCTAATCCATTATAAAAATGCACACCATCTGAACTTGGACAATAGCAATTTATTTATTTACAGTTTGTCCTGTATTGTTGTGTATCTAGGACGAATTTATCAAACATAATTAAAGGCCCGTAGTAAACAGAGAACACTTATAATAAACTATATATATATATATTAAAAAGATAAATCAGCTCGTAGAGTATCAAAGGGTAAGGTAAAACTGAGCCGTTTCATCAACTACCAATGATTATCTGGTTCTAGAAGAACGATGACACCGAGAAGTTACTTTGAACGCACTAAAGTCATTAGTGCAAGATCCCAGAGCTTCAAGACACAACTTATTTATTAAATATATGAAATTCAGTTCAGTTCAATGAAGTTAAGTTCAGAGTAGTGTTTCATGTACTCACGCACTCACAGAGTTTGAGTCTGTTATCAATGTATCAATACCAGGTGAGATAGGTGAGTAAAAATAAGAGCTACTTTACTTAAATATAAATGGCTGCTTTTTATACGTTTTGTAAAATATCACTCTAAAGTAGTATCCCGTATCGCCAGACACTTTCCGATAACAACTTCTGCCTGACGCTTTAAAGAAAAATGAATGAACTTTACTTATATCGAAACTATGTTATTCAGATAACTATTACAAAATTACATTTCATCAACCAAACAGATTGTAACGACCAAACATTCTAAGACGTCATTTCTAGACGTAAAAAATAGTCAGCTGTTAGTATGACCGCGAGAGCTTTACGTATGCATTTTAAATACTCGCAACCTTTGTTTCAATAACTTCGTATCTTCATTTAAAAAAGATAAATCACAGACTCAAGATGAACAACAATGATTTATTTAAATCCGTAAATTTATCCACAACATATATTTGAGAATTATTATTTTTTTCGAAGCAAGTGTATCCGTGACTGGCCAAGCGCTCTAAGTAAATGAAACACTCAGAACGTAAAGTTCCATTATATTTAGAAATAAGTTGGGTCTTATCACTCTGGGATCTTAATCTACATACCCTACACGGTTAAAAAAAAATCGATGGATATTTTAAACTCCAGTCAAATAACCTAACATATAAAACATTTTAACTGTTTATAGTCGTTAAAACTGACAAACAGATGTTTAAATATTACGTAGAACTGTCAGTGTTTCAATTGATAGTGTAAAAATAGCTCGCCAGTGAATGGGGGCTATGTGACGCGATAAGCTTTAGTCGGCACGAAGCAGCCTGTCTCCTACGGTCGTAAATAACGATTTCGGTTCATGTACTCATTGAAATTAATTTAGTTACTACTGATTTATTATATCTTTAACGGATAACTTGTGGGAGGTCAAATCGTTCACAGTAAATTTTGGAAATTAGAGTCTCTACTCATATTTCATTACATTAAAAATATCTATAATTCAATTGAAGGTTATTATTACATATCACTAGCTGTGCCCGCGACTTCGTTCGCGTGGTACCTGATGTACAAACCAGTGACAAATAAAGTCTAATTACTATCTACGTTTCTCTCGTACTGAAGTCGCGTCGTCATTAAAATTACAATAACTTTTTATAGAGTGAACCGTTTTTAATCAAATAAAGAGTTTGTAACTTTATTGTTCAAAGATATGTTTTATAATTTTCTTAAAAAGGTTTTATCATGAACGCAATATTTTAGCAGTGATGCGTGTTCATACAAACAGGCATATAGAGAGACAGACGTTCCTAAAATTGACTGTATTTATTGTATGTATTTTATTACTTATTCATAGACAACTGCAACCGTAGTTGTATAATAAAAAAAAAGATAAAATATTTAGATTTTTCAAAATGGAGTAAATTAGAATTTGTTCGATTTTTTCAATATTTGACTGGCAAATCTTTCTTTACAATCTTTCCTTATAATAAAAGCATGGTATAATGTGTATTGTGTAATTTACATACAACTATTGTAATATTAATAATTTAAAGGATGATCTCACATGAGTTCATATCATACACAGTTAGTATAGGCACAACTATACTATTAGTTTCAAAATAAGTTGACTCCAATGTACACATACATAGAATATCCATGCACTTAACTAATTTTCATGTTTGATCCATCACAAAAAAGACTCAACCCCGGACAGTGTGCAAAGCTACAACTTATTACATCAGTTATAGGGTTTAATAGTACTTTTCTAGTACATAGTTTGTCTTCTTCAGAGCGCACACATAAAACAATTACTATTAAAAATTGTTAGATAAAGACAGGAAATGTTACAATGTTTTATCAGAATGCAAGTAACATAATGTACTATATATCATAGAGGATGTCTTGATAAGTGTACAGGATGAGTATGTGAAATAGGAAAGTCATATATATTACATTTATATGTAAAACGAAACATTCATAATTTTATCAACATCAACATTGTTTTTTACAATTTTCTGATATCATTATAACAGTTGTTAATGCACTTCCATTTGTTTTTATCAGTATGTGGCTTTCAAAGATATTTTTATAATAATTAGCACATTTACCACAGGAACACACATATATATACATCAAAATTAGATAAATATAATTGTAATGGTTCATATAACATGTTTTTTTTTTTAAGATTTTCAGTTTTTATACCCGAGAACAAAGTTCAAATTTTGCCGTCCATGAAGTCTTTAGTATATTTTATGATCTTCATATTTTACATGTACAAGATTTGAAGATCTTGAAAAATTACAAATGGCTAAAATTGCGATCATTTTGAAATGTAAGGACACATACGTTTGTCTGAGTGTTTATAAAGTTCTTAGCATTACATGTAGAGTGATGAGCTGAGAACAGTGCTTGATACTTTTCACAAGTGTAGTGCCTATACGCCTCTAAAGATATGCATAATTCCACATTTCCACTTTCCACATTCCACATTCCACTCCCTGACTTGCTAAAATTAGTAAGATTTTCCTATGTATCTAATGTTGAACTTATTGTGGCTTATGAGATGTAAATTTTAGTAAATTATATTGGAATTTTTGAGTTTTTATTAAAAAAAACATTAAACAATTCAAAATTTTTTTAATGCCAGAAATTCTTGTTCACTATTGTTTGTAATGAAGAGCAATGCATACTTTAACAATAGGGTTCAATAATTTAAAATGGTAGAGCGAATGATCTTTCAATAAACCTTTTTGAGCACTCACATCTTTACAGATTTATCAGTTTAAACTGTCAATTATTTGTAACAAGGCCATAAGAACTTTAGTAGTTAGATTATTATGAAAATATTAATTTATATTTTAATTTACCTATACCCTTAGTAACTAGATATATTGCCAATAGGCTATGATTTTATTTTCCTCATAAAATATATTTAACAGATTCATGCCATATTAGAATGGAATATGAAGTGTTTGGTTCAAAAAGGCATATAATAGGTTTGCCCTCTGATGACTTATTATTGAAAAGGCATGCAGTACTAGTCATATACATAGATTGCAGAGGTCTGATGCTAATCAACGAATTTTGGTGTTATAACCATAATTTATAAGATAATAATAAATGAGAATTGTGTAAAGATCTATAAATTACAAGAATAAAAAAGGTGACAGTTCTTTTTCTTTCATAATGGCTATTTTTAATCTTCTTTCATTATCACAGAAGGTCATAATATAATGAGGTTGTTAATATGCATCTTATATTTTTTTGGAAATTTAGTATTTATAAAATCTAATCTATTATTAGCAACAACTTGATAGATCACAAGTTATCCAATATGAGTGTAAAAATTTGCTTTCATGATTTAAAAATTTAAGAAACAAATAATATAGAGATAAAGGATTGACTTTAAAAAATCCTTCATCCAAATACACATACCTATTAATAAATAATATAAATCACTCATTATACTACAAAAATTTCAAAACATATTTTCATATATCCTTCAGTACATAATCCTTCAGTAAGTTTTAATAGTTACATTTACCCTAAGCAACTATTAACATTAATTATATTACTAATTAAATGGTGCTTTAAATTTTCTTTAGATGAATTAATCCTCGAGCATACTTTATGTTTACATCATATATAGAAAAAAAATTAAACATAGAATTTTCAAGTCATACTTTGAAACTTCTCAAAACTTTTATCATTATATTCATTATATTTTAATAAAAAACAAAATCATAAATTGAAGCTAATTCTATGTTATCTAAGATTCGATTCAATTCGATTTCAATACTCATGTATGTAAATAAGTAGTCTATATTGTATTTTTGTCAAAGCAATTCTAAAATTGAGTTATAAGATACGAAACTTTAGTATGCACGTAACTCATAGAAAAAAGTCGTTTGAAATTGGAAATTATAACAATTTATCACCTTTTAGTATAACATAAAATGCGAGTTATGCATCATAAATACTAATAATATAATTGTTTTGATATAAGTCATTATGTTTTGTGAACTTTTTGTGAAAATAAAATCGTTTGAAAAGTAAACAATCCACCGTGTTTGTAAACAGTAAGCCGTATAAACGACAAGACACTCACCAGTACTTTCACGAAACGATTTTCTAATTCGTCCCTGTCAGGCATGGGGGGCTTCGCCCTGCTCCTTGTGGAAGGCTGCCGGACATGGTGGCCCTTCCCCGACACGCCCGCACTGTCCAACATCGTCTGATCCCTCGATGTAATTAAACCCATTATAAACCAACACTCAAAACGAAACACAGATCACATTTCTCTGAAGCATTGTTGTTTAATTCTTTATTTTATCACAGAGAGCACAGCGAGCTTCAAATAAGTCACATTACACGACCACGATATACCAGAAAACGAGTTAGTCGGCGACTGAGTAAAAACAATGCAAGGAGCGAAAGCCCGATATGAAGTTAGTATCAAATATTACCGAGAAGTTGGCGTCTATATAACTAACATACTCTGTGGTTAGCATGGCATTTGTATAGAATTATTTTGTGTCAACTTGGTTTTATTGGTATAATACATCGTTTTCTCCATTATTTATCATTCGACAAATTATTTTCTAATGAATTAATGAAATATAATAGACACTTATGTTTCTGTATTTTGTGACAAATATCTTTAGAGTTTCTGAACGAATTTCAACTTGTCTATCTGTTTGACAATTCTCAGCGGCTCAACCACCTATAATTTTTTTTTCTCGAACTGACTACGCTATTGGCCTTTTTGGAAGCCTCTACAGCTTCACCGGACTACTCAACCACCTATAAGCACAGAGTACGTTATATAAACCTACAACTATGCAGAGGGCGTTGCTCGACGATCTAGCGACATAGAGGACATCCGTAAAGAGTTTCTAAACCGAAATGTGGCAGTGGCAGGCCGCTGCATACCATTATCCAGGTCGACGCCCATAAAGCCGATGTAAACTCCCACGCCACAGCACCTGAGGTCAATACAGTGACGGCTGCATCGGCTGGGGTGCCGGACCCTTGCCAAAAACACGTCGTTGAGCCTTATCAAACACCTGATGAAATGGGAGATGTGATGGGACCCTGGGAAATACTACACTTTAAAAAATAGTTACAGAAGAAGGCTTAAAGGGCAAGTTTCCTACGGCTTTAAAAATTAAAGGAACGTACCCAAACCACGTCCACGTTTAGGGGGGTGAGGGGGGTCATCAAAGTACTACGCTTGGTTACAGGAAGGAGGGAGGGGGTTAGGTTTTCGTCACGTAGCCAATATCCTAAAAAGGAAATCTCGCATTTTTAAAACTCGCAGGCACCAACAGTGACGTACATATACCAAGACGTCAGCTGATTGAAAACTAGCAGTTTGTAAGGCAGTGCGGTTGCCAAGCAAATCGACGAGATATAATATTGTGCCGATACAATCAATTGTACTGTACATTGCAATCGTTGAATGTTACAAGGATTACTTGTCAATGCAGGCAATACAAAAAGACTTGTTTTGTAAATTATATCCCTATATGTGTACAATATGGTTTTACATAACTTTTTCTACTTGATGATAATTTTTCTGTCAATTGGCCGGGAAGTGGCAACTTTCTGGCTGCTGCACTAAAAGAATTTGCCGTTTTCCGGCTCCGTCGAGCTCAAAAGTTGTATACACACATTGGCCGATGAAAAAGAAAGCCACATATCACATGTTTATCAGCTTTGGCTTCGGCTCGGCTAACAATTACATATGATCTGAAACTTGCCATAATTTCCTGGCCTATGTTTTTTTTTGTTGTGTACTTTATATTACAATCAAAGAAAAAACTGCAGTACATATACCTAGATGTCAGCCAATTGAAATCTAACAGTTTGTAGAGCTGTACAGTTGCCAAGCAAATCGACAAGAGTTTGTGCCGATACAATAATATCATACGATCGACTGAAAATTGTGTTCATTAAATGTTACAAGGATTTCTTGTCAATGCAGTACAGAACGAAAGATAAAATACTTGTTATTGTAAATTATGTCCCTGTATGTGTACAGTATGTTTTTACCACGGTAAATAATTTTTCCTACTTGATAATATTTTTTCTGTCCTCCAGCCGGAAAATTACCGCTTTCCGGCTACGTCAAACTGAAAAGTTGTATATACCTTTGCCAGTAATACAGATCACACACAGATCGCACATCACACGTTTGTCAGCCCCCGGTTCACCTTGGCTAACAATTAAATGTTATCCAAGACTTTTTTCTATCTTACTACGTTTTTTTATTGTGTACTTTGCATTACAATCTAGACAAGCTGTCTTCCTGGGACAATAAATAGTATATTTCTCGGAACTAAAATGGACATGCTTGGTATGCAACTTATGTCACATTCTACTGTAATTTACTGGGATTTCAGTATATCTTAGAGTATTTTGAATTTTAATCTGAAAGATGTTTGATTTTCATCCATCCATTCCCTTGCAAAGCTGTTTGGGAGGCTTATTAATCTTTGTTTTATAGTTGAAGAACAGCCTCCTGGTATCCTCTGGGGGCGTCCATTACCAAGGAAAGGAGGATCAGTGATGAAGAAGCACGGAATAGCCATAACTTCTGAATGAGGTTAAGGGGAGTCTTGTCTCTGTAAGAGAAGATGATGCCCGTATTAACATCAAAGGGCGATTTGAGCACGTGACTAGGGCGTCAGAGTTTCCCTGGCGGTTCCCTGGTCCACATACATGCGCTAGGCGGCAGGAATTCTGGCATAAGCCTCTCATTGTCCCCCGGCAGTGGGAGGTGTATTTAATGTAGTATTTCTCCACTTTAAAAAAATAAGGCAGTATTCTAATCGGCATATATAATGTTGGATCTTCTGGTTTTTTATCTGCTTTTATTAGCAACATTTGTGCGACTTTACACTTGGATTGAATTAGTTGAAGTCCCGTTATTGTGTTAAAAATTTTTGTGATTGGGTTAACCCACAATCAGGTAATTCTTTAGAGCTTTATTGATAATGAAATCGTAACTTGGCGATTTGTTGGGGTCGGCGTTGAGTATTACTTTTTTAATTTCTTCTTTTGTAAATAATTACGGTGTATTTTGATCCAGATTCATGGAGTTAAGGAATCCCATTCTCTTCTTATTCCTGTACACCTTCTTAAGGGTGGGGCTAAAAACATTGACCAGGCGTTCTGAAAACGTATAAACTCACTCCTGGTTACTGCATGACCAGCTGTTGTCTGTTTTCCTTAGTGGAGTGGAAATTGATATGGGTCGTTTATTATTCCTTTTTGCTTTCCATAAGGAACATGTAGATGAGGTTGAATCGGTGTTTGGGGGTAAGGGTGTAAAGGGTGTCGAATAACATCTAAGACTTGAGACACCCAAGCCAACCTCACCCGCACGTGGTGCACCCTGCTGAATAATGAACGAGGCAATGGCGATAGCGCGGTAGTAGGGTTCTACAGCCTGACTGGGTCGCAACCACCATGTATAAGGCGAAAAAGCCCGTCATACTGATTCGCGTTTCGGGATCAGCCTGTGCATATCCAGCTTTTTGCAGGCTGGCATGACAGTGGCGACCCGCGATGGATAGTATGTCACTCGGTGGTCGCCATTGTTTTTGGATTCTACTGTGCTTACCATCAGGCATAGTGCATCCATGTTGCCGTGCTACAGTAAAAAAAAAATCGCTTGTATTCCTGAATTTCGATCATGTTCAATAATGTGCTCACTTATCAGATAATTTCAGCGTTTTTTTACCTTGAGGCATCTATTTTATTGCCATAATTTGTAGACTGCTCGGTTCTTACTGATTTTATCCAGAATGTTGGGAGATATCAGTCGGTCAGAAGAAATGCATTCATTTATCGGAATCGAATTCCATTCAGCATTTTCACTGTTTATGTTAAAGAACTCAACAGTAATTATGATATAATATGATTTAATCCTTTTGTTAAGTAGTGTGCATTTTTAATAGTTTCTTTGACTTTAGTTTTAATTTCTACCAAAATAGGAGAGTGGATCAATCTTAGCATCGCAACAACTACAGCAGAATATGTAATTTTTTGCTATTCCTTTGGTATACAAACATCTGGTATCTTCTTTTTATCAAACTTGGATTGACATCGTGAGATCTTATTCATAGGCCTTACAGGAACATATTTCAGAAGTTCGCGGTCTCTAGATTATTAGAGTCTGTAGCATCAAAATGAATGATTGGCGTTGTGATCACCTGTTGCTATAAAATGATCTCCCAAGATTTTGAACAAATCATTTCACTGCTCCTCTCTGATTGTGTGCTTCGGTAGACAATAACGCGCCGATAATATGTATAATGTGTTTAAGGAATCCTTGTTAATAAAGAAAGAAAGAAAGACTTGTTTTGTAAATTATGTCTTGTTATGATATGTTTTTAAATAACTTTTTTCTTCTTTGTAATATTTTTTCTGTCCTCCGTCCGTAAAAGGACAACTTTCGGGCTGCAATGCTAAACGAAGTTACCACTTTTCAAGTTTCGCCGAGCTAAAATAGTATAAACATCTTTGCCAGTAAAAAAAAGTCACATATATATTTTTTGTACTTTCTCTTTCCAAAAAATGTTTAAAAATCGTATTTATAAATTATCACGTGAAAACTGGTTGTCTACTCATATACCACGGATGGTCACTGGGGCGGGAGGGGGTTAAAAGTTGACAAATTTGTGTTACGTGGTTTGGGTACGTTCCCTAACCAACCGAGTATTGAAAACCATAAGAGTATAAACTCCATACATACGAAAGGAGACCTTATAATGCATAGTTCAGCAAACAATTTAGCAGTATAAGTTTATAAAAATACTGGATTAAAAAAAAATTACAATTTTTATATAAAATGTATTATTAAATTATTCTTTCATTCCTAAGAACTTTTTTTGTACTACGCTATGAAATTTACAATCTATCTATTGTATTTAAACTTTTAGGTCAGAAAAAATATTTTACATTAAATATTATTAAATACTTAATGAAACAAAAATTAAATTATTATTATTATATGAATATTTAACACTCCTACTCCCTGTCTTTCCCTTCACTGGCACCACCTTTATAGGTGGCATTTTAACAATGGGGTAGTTTATATTATGTTCTAGTCTTTATTGTAATTTTATAATTGAGTTTTAATTGTAACTGTATTTTCTTTTAGTTATAATTTGTGTAAATGTATGGATGTACATTTTTTTGAGTCCATTATGCAATTGCTAATGTAAATAAATAAAAGTATAAAATATTACTAACAATAATAGTAAAATGATGTCAATATGTATAGATTTAAAAAGATTTTATATATATATATATATATTTCAATTTGAAGTTTATATAGGTACTTCGAATCTAGTCAGTTCTATAAATAACGATTTAAATATTTTTGATTAGTTATATTTTTAACCGACTTCGAAAAAGGAGGAGGTTCTACGTTCGGTTATGTGTATTTTTTTTATGTATGTTAATCGATGAGTGAATCGATTTTAATGATTCTTTTTTTAATTCAATCGATTATATTCAGAGGTGGTCCCATATTAATTTGAAGAAAATATTCAACCCCTAAGGGGGTGAAAAATCGATTATTTGATTTTCACCCACTTCATATTTACGTATTTTCGTGAAATTGGAACCGATTTATTATACACATTAGAAACCAGATATATTTATGAACACTAAAAATGGAGAAATAATTTTTTTTTTCCAAAAAAAAAAATGAATAAACCGCCTTCGATGTGAAACACAAATAAGGCACTAAAAAGCTAAAAATAACGGAATAATTAAATTAAACAAATTAAATAAAAAATTATGATATTCACGCTACCGAATAATATATTTGAAGTCGATGCCAACCTACAGTTCAAATTTGTTGCAGGTAATAAAATATGTATACTATACAGATATCCATCATGACACCAGACATCAGACACCAGAGTGGACCAAAACTTTGTATGTAGATGATATGAATGTAGGTTGGCATTGACTTCAAATATATTATTCGGTAGCGCGAATATCAATATTTTTTATTTAATTTGGTTAATTTAATTATTCAGTTATTTTTCGCTTTTTAGTGCCTTATTTGTGTTTCACATCGAAGGCGGTTTATTTTTTTTTTTGGAATTTTTTTTTATTCTACTTATATTTTCTATTATTTTTCTACTAGCAGGCGGCTATTCTATCATTTACTATATCAGTCAATTTGTCTTATATCTAATCTCTATGTGTACTATACGCAATTTTTCCAATTCAGCGATACTTATTGTGTTGAACTGTTACTGTTTGAAAGTAAATCTAGTAGTACAGAGTAAAGTAATTATTATTTAAATTTGAAAATTTATTGATACAGTAAATAAGAAAGTATTTTTAATAAGTCTTACATGTATCTATTAAATATGAAACTATTTTTATTAATCCTATTTTATTGATTAAAATTCTTATTCAAGTAACAATACAATTCTGAATTTTTTAAAGTTATAGAATTTGCCAATTCTTAGAACTATAAAGGTTCAAATTTATAAATGTACAATCTTAAAATTTTGAGTTAATTTAAATAACAATTGAATAAAGTAATTAGAATTGAACGTCATGAACTTATAATTTACACTCATAGATTATAAAGCCGTCGGTGCTAGATTTCTATCGATTACCAGATCAAACGTTGGAAACGCAAATAAAAAAAAAAATTGATAATCAATTATAAATTATTCTTATATTTATTTTAAGATCATCTAGTGAAGAGCGGAAATAGCTGGGAGGCAGTAAGATTACTTATGAAGATTTGTATTGTAAACGTAGTTCTACCTCTTCGCAATAGATGGTGGTGTATACGACTTTTAGCCACATATGTTAATAATTTCTTACTAATTAATTCCGAACGCGTGCAGGTAGCGTGTAGGTGACGTGAGGGTGATGTGCCGGATCTGTGTGGGTGGAGTGAGGAGTGAGGGTGGTGTGTAGGTGACGTGAGGGTGGCGTGTGGGTGTGTAGGTGTCGTATGGGTAGTATGAGGGCGGTGTGTGGATGTGCGTGTTCATCAGTAGTTTTATATTTTGTTCGTTTTTAACAAAGCCGGTCCAGTACAAAGATACTTGTATTACTGTTCCATTCTATCCTTTATTCCACGTACGGGACATACTAAAATCTCGCTAAATCGCAATATGAATAATAAATTTATTTATAAGAGGGTCAATTGTTAAACAAGTACAGCTAAAAATGAAACATTACTTTTAAAACCCCTTAGCTAAAGATTATTTAAAAAGCTAATAAGTAAAACAGCTTATCAATGAAGTTTTCTGTGTCTCTGTATATTATCTTAGTTCATCTAAAGTAAGCAACAGATTTTGAAACAGTTTTCAATATCATTTAGAGAATTGAAAGTTTTATATTACATTTATATTGTATTTATTTAAAGGATAGATAATTTAACGTACTCTAATAAAGGGTACTTCCATTGGAAACGCTGACCAAGCATCTGGAAACATTTAATATCAAAACATCATGTTTTATATCAAGTGTACAAATTTCAATACTTATTACTGTATGTAAGTATTATTCAATATTTACTACTGAATTACACAATAGAAATATGCATACAGGCGGTCTGCGACAGTATTCGTCTCGTAAGAAAAAGGTTAAATACGCGTTGAACACTTGCTTAAAAAAGTTTTATCAAGAGAAAGTGTCCCACAGATGGACATTACATTTAAATATTGTCTAACACTTATCTAAGTGGAGAGTTCTTATTTACTGTAATTCTATTTGCCGGCAAGAGACGTCTCGTAGTTTATGGATCTCATGGTTATAATTTACTTGGACGATGTAAAGAAAATAAACACTCTTAGAGATTCTCAAATAAATGAAATAAATAAATTATTACTATACGGTATTATTAACATTTGACAATGTATTTAATCTAAGATTAAGCTGTTGTTCCACCCATCGCACAAAGTGCCATCTCTAAAGAGTACTTATTGTCGAATTCTCAAAATTGGTGTCAGGAACAAGTAGCAGAATTTCTACGTTAAGTGAGCTAGAAGCCATCTTCTGGATTGTTGCTTCTTTGAGTCATCGGAAGTGAATTAAGACACACTGTAATTTGACAAGGAATCGTGGCCATTTCCTCAAAAGTGAGTGTGTTGTTTCCGATGACCCTCTTAAGATGATACTTGGTGGACATAACTTCAACTTCCCAAAGCCCTTCAAAATTTAGAGAATGGGGTGGAATAAAGTGCCAAGTAGTTTTATTGCCCGCTAACCGTTGTGCAATATTCTGTGCATGGTAGTTTTTATTATATTATTTATAATATTAATTATTAATTTATTAATAAATGAAATCCTTTCTGTGATATATGTAATGAATTCCCATATGTACATTTATATTCATCAGATTTAAAAGGTAATTAATTTAACTATATAACGTCCCGATTATCTCTTTGGACAATCTTCTCAAAAAAGTCTTCTCAGGCTTGTTCTTCTTCAGTTAAAATTAGGTTACTATTACAAGGTAAATTAGGTTACTATTACATTTTTCTCAAAACTGTTTGAAGCGATCTTCGGTGGTGTGAACATACATACTTACTTTTTTATTATGTTGCATAGTATTATTTTTCGAATGTATATGGCCAGAAAAAATCCAACCAAGAAAAGTATTCTGTGCCATAGGAGAACCTAGTGGACCCTTGATAACACCTTCCTTCAAAATCCGACATTATATTTCTGCTCATACCAACATATGCGTTTTGTTTGGAGTATCAAACAAAGGATCTGCTAATTCCTTCAATGAAATTTGTGATTGTAAAAGCTTGAATCCAATTTTCCTTTCGGGAAGTAGAGAAGTTATTTTACTTGTAACATGAGCTTTAATCTCAACATTAAAGTTGCGATCATGTCGGGACTGAATTATTAAAGCAACATCTATTGAGACTGTAACGGTTCACTCTGGTCGCCGCACAGATCTGATATATAACTCACGCTTGGTAATTCCTCAAGGCCAAGCTTAAAAAATAAGAACCGTTTCTCCACTTACCTTCATGAAGGTAGTGGCAAGTCGAATTGGCTGCTCATATTCGAGAAACAAGTAACAATGTTTGTAATCTCGCATTGTGATATGGATGATGGGGTGGCTATCAGATTTACAACATTTGATTGATCACTTGTATTGTGATCCCTTTTGAATGTAGTAGAGAATGATTTCTTCTCTTACAAATACAGCAATTGGTTGTTTGACGACACGAAAACATAGTATGATTTACTCCGAGACACTTAAAACACAACCTATTAGCTTGTGCAAAGTTACAACGGGTATCGACATTTTCCTTAGCAAATTTCTTACAATTCATTAATTTATGGTTTTCTGAAAAAAATGTGCATGCAGCTACCGATATTACGTGCATTACTTTCATTGAAAGTGCTTTATGTGACTTAGAAGTCTTATTATCTAAAAATTCGAATGATTTTTAAGTCTTAAATATCGATCAGTTTTGGTAACTCATCCCTTATTATACTAATATGAACTTCCCATATTTTTCGTTACTCAATATCGAGCTTTAAGCTTACAATGTATATTATAATTATATCCTAGGATTAATGTTTAACTTTTTAAGAGCATTTATACATTCATTAGTTGTATCTAACAATTTTTTTATAGAAGTTTCAGACTCAGACAAAATATATTTTGTGCCATTAAACATTTTAAAATACAATTTACTAAATGTTTTTGGAGTAAAATCTTCTTTAGGCACGTTGAGCGGTATTTTCGGCAGGAGATCCATTTATAACTTAGCGTCATGACATGCTAGTAAGCGTGACCGATCGTATTGCGTTTGCGCAGCTTGCGCCAAGCGACGCGTAGTATAAAGGCATGTACAGCATCTAATATTTTTAATTGATATTTTGTATTGAGATTGTGCAGCCTGTCATATATTTAATTAATGAACTGTATAAAAATGTATATAATTATTGTTCGGAGTGTTAACAGATGTGAAAACCATATTTATGTTAATAATTTAATTTGATAAAATATGAAATTTGAAAAAAAAAAAAAAATACACAATAGAAATATGCATACAGGCGGTCTGCGACAGTATTCGTCTCGTAAGAAAAAGGTTAAATACGCGTTGAAAACTTGTTTAAAAAAGTTTTATCAAGAGAAAGTGTCCCACAGATGGACATTATATTTAAATATTGTCTAACACTTATCTAAGTGGAGAGTTCTTATTTACTGTAATTCTATTTGCCGGCAAGAGACGTCTCGTAGTTTATGGATCTCATGGTTATAATTTACTTGGACGATGTAAAGAAAATAAACACTCTTAGAGATTCTCAAATAAATGAAATAAATAAATTATTACTATACGGTATTATTAACATTTGACAATGTATTTAATCTAAGATTAAGCTGTTGTTCCACCCATCGCACAAAGTGCCATCTCTAAAGAGTACTTATTGTCGAATTCTCAAAATTGGTGTCAGGAACAAGTAGCAGAATTTCTACGTTAAGTGAGCTAGAAGCCATCTTCTGGATTGTTGCTTCTTTGAGTCATCGGAAGTGAATTAAGACACACTGTAATTTGACAAGGAATCGTAGCCATTTCCTCAAAAGTGAGTGTGTTGTTTCCGATGACCCTCTTAAGATACTTGGTGGACTTAACTTCCACTTCCCAAAACCCTTCAAAATTTAGAGAATGAGGTGGAAAAAGTGCCAAGTAGTTTTATTGCCCGCTAACCGTTGTGCAAATATTCTGTGCCAAAAATGTACGGTATTTTTTATTATATTATTTTTCCAGAAACTCAGAATTATTATTTCTGTAATAAATGGAATCTCTTCTGTTATATCTGTAATGAATTCCCATATGTACATTTATATTCATCAGATTTTAAAGGTAATTAATTTAACTATATAACGACCCGATTATCTCTTTGGACAATCTTCTCAAAAAAGTCTTCTCAGGCTTGTTCTTCTTCAGTTAAAATTAGGTTACTATTACAAGGTAAATTAGGTTTCTATTACATTTTTCTCAAAACTGTTTGAAGCGATCTTCGGTGGTGTGAACATACATACTTACTTTTTTATTATGTTGCATAGTATTATTTTTCGAATGTATATGGCCAGAAAAAATCCAACCAAGAAAAGTATTCTGTGCCATAGGAGAACGTAGTGGACCCTTGATAACACCTTCCTTCAAAATCCGACATTATATTTCTGCTCATAGCAACATATGCGTTTTGTTTGGAGTATTAAACAAAGGATCTGCTAATTCCTTCAATGAAATTTGTGATTGTAAAAGCTTGAATCCAATTATCCTTTCGGGAAGTAGAGATGTTATTTTACTTGTAACATGATGTTACACTAATCACGATGCAACTAGGGTCGATGCAAGTTATTGTAAGGCGAAGCTCTGGCCAAATGAATAGTGACAGTATCAACGAAGTGTTTATTGGAAATCCTGACTGAATCGACCCTATACGTGATTAGTGTAACAATGAGCTTTATTCTCAACAGTAAAGTTGCGATCATGACGGGACTGAATTATTAAAGTAACATCTATTGAGACTGTAACGGTTCACTCTGGTCGCCGCACAGATCTGATATATAACTCACGCTTGGTAATTCCTCAAGGCCAAGCTTCTGAACGCTCTGAATATATAAGACATCTTAAAAAATAAGAACCGTTTCTCCACTTACCTTCATGAAGGCAGTGGCAAGTCGAATTGGCTGCTCATATTCGAGAAACAAGTAACAATGCATTGTGATAAAGAATCTCGCATTGTGATATGGATGATGGGGTGGCTATCAGATTTACAACATTTGATTGATCACTTGTATTGTGATCCCTTTTGAATGTAGTAGAGAATGATTTCTTCTCTTACAAATACAGCAATTGGTTGTTTGACGACACGAAAACATAGTATGATTTACTCCGAGACACTTAAAACACAACCTATTAGCTTGTGCAAAGTTACAACGGGTATCGACATTTTCCTTAGCAAATTTCTTACAATTCATTAATTTATGGTTTTCTGAAAAAAATGTGCATGAAGCTACCGATATTACGTGCATTACTTTCATTGAATGTACTTTATGTGACTTAGAAGTCTTATTATCTAAAAAATCGAATGATTTATAAAGTCTAAAATATCGGTCAGTTTTGGTAACTCATCCCTAATTTTACTAATATGAACTTCCTATATTTTTCGATACTCAATAACGAGCTATAAGCTTACAATGTATATTATAATTATATCCTAGGATTAATGTTTAAATTTTTAAGAGCATTTATACATTCATTGGTTGTATCTAACAATTTTTTTATAGAAGTTGCCGACTCAGACAAAATATATTTTGTGACATTTGTTACCGCCCACCTCCGGTGCCGCTGCACCACATTCAAGAGACGAGACTACAACACGACGGGAACATTGATATTAGCGCCACCATATTATAAATATACATGGTCACTAGCGCCATCATATTAGAGATACACATTGATACTAGCGCCACCATAATAAAGATACATAAATAAGAAAAATTATTATATAATTTTAATAAGACGTAAACAAGATTATCATTATATAGAATTGAATCATTAGTTTGATCATTATTAATAATATTACATTCTTTGACTTCATAGTTCGGCCTTGAAAGGCAAGATGTCGCTGATCTACATGTCGAAACATATTAGAGATACATAAATAAGGATAATTATACAAAATTGTTGTATAGCTTAAATAACATTAATTTGTTCATACTTTAATTCTTTGACTTCATAGTTCGGCCATGAAAGGCAAGATGTCGCTGATCTACATGTCGAAACATATTAGAGATACATAAATAAGGATAATTATACAAAATTGTTGTATAGCTTAAATAACATTAATTTGTTCATACTTTATTATTTTTGTGTTACTTAAATTATTTTGCGGAATTATGTATAAATAGTAATCGCTTTGACTTATATAAATGAGCCTTTAAAAGGCAAGATGTCAGTGATATCTAGGCATTCTTATTGTATAAGAAATATTGTAAGGCGAAGCTCTGGTCAAATAAATAGTGGGAGTATTTACGAAGTGTTTATTGCCATTCCTGACTGCATCGACACTATATATGATTAGTGTAATACATTAAACATTTTAAAATACAATTTGCTAAATGTTTTTGGAGTAAAATCTTCTTTAGGCGCGTTAAGAGGTATTTTAGGCAGGAGATACATTTATAACTTAGCGTCATGACATGCTAGTAAGCGTGACCGATCGTATTGCGTTTGCGCAGCTTTTGGCAAGCGTCGCGTAGTATAAAGGCCTGTACATCTAATATTTTTAATTGATATTTTGTATAAAGATTGTGCAGCCTGTCATATAATTTAATTAATGAACTGTATAAAAATGTATATAATTATTGTTCGGAGTGTTAACAGATGTGAAAACCATACTTATGTTAATAATTTAATTTTATAAAATATGAAATTTAAATAATTCACACTAATTAATTAAAAAATTCAAAACGGAATACAACTATTCTATTATATAGAGTTTTCACTTCTGTCGGGAGTCCTTATGACTGTTTCGCTTTTTTTTTTCTATGAACTTGCATAATTAGGATAACGGATAGACACTCCGGCAGGTTGTGTATAAAGAAAGATGACATTCTTTATCTATCTATGTTTATTGAAACGGAGAAACGGGCCGATAGATAGCAACGGATAGACACTCCGGCAGGTTGTGTATAAAGAAAGATGACATTCTTTATCTATCTATGTTTATTGAAACGGAGAAACGGGCCGATAGATAGCTCAAGTAGTTGTTTTAACTGCTAATTATAGATAGATAGGTTATTGGAACCGGCAGTATTAGTACTCCTTATAAGGTCTCAACTATCTGCCAGTGAAAATCGATCTAATCGTTTTGGAGATTGGACGAAATCGCGAGTAGAAGCCACTCTGAAATAAAGTAGCCTTTGTCACCCGCTATAATTTCAGCTATCTGCCAATTGAATTTCCGACGAAATCGACCAGCCGTTTCGGAGATTACCCGGAACAAACAGACAGTCCGACAAAAGTTTTAAAAATTTGATTTTTTCATCAGTAGCGTGTATACTTTCGTGACCAATCAGTAAAAAGTTGTTATTTTGATAATAAATACAGACACTTCATTTTTATTATATGCATAGAGTATAGATGATAAGTTTCTATATAAGGTATTATGAAAATAGGCAATATTCTAGAAAATTAAATCTATATGAATTTGTTCTTGAGCAATAGCATATATAATTATTTTCTTTTAAGTAAACATTTGTATTTTCTTTTTATTAAAACTATTTACTCAGCAACTACTTGCAATATTATGTAAGGAACAAAAGTATAATCTGTTATATTAATACTCTGTAAGCACTGTAAAGCGAAGATCTGCTCGAATAAATAGTCACAGTGCTTACAGAGTATTAATTTAACAGATTATATTTTTATTCATTAGAATTATTTATAATTCCAGAATATCAATACATTTAATTATTTTTTTCGAACGTAAATTGACATTTAATTTTAAATAGTGATATTTTATGTGTCAAAACGGCCATCATAGCGTGTTTGTACGCGTTTGTGTGCCTCTGTCTAGGAAGACTTGGGAAAAGGTGTAACTAGCGTGGTGTATATTGGTCACGTACGAGTATATTGCTTTTCTGAATATTTTATCTTTTTTTTTATATTTCAGTTATACTACATGTGAACTGTACACAATTAACAATGTAATGTTCTATATATCGAGGGATAATGAAATAAATAAAACGTTTTACAGTGTTTTTATACATTTTTATTGGTTATAATCCTTTAAAATGGTTTTATTCGTAAAAAAAATAGCGGTAACGAGAACAGTGTTATTGCCCGTAATCTATGAAAATATTATACAGTACACCAATATTTTTAGTTAGCACCATTTTTTTATAATTTTTATTTTTCATTTATTTTCTAGAAACATAACATTACCTTATATTACTACGAATGCATAGTAACGAAAAGTTCAGGGTCTTTTTAACTTTTTCTCTTTTCATATTAAACTAACAAGCTTTCATTTGATAAAGCACTGAATCGAACAGCCTACAAATAATCAACTTATACATCAGGCTCATGTAAAACATGTCCATAAACAGAGCTCAAAATGAAGAAAATTTGGTCCAGCTTCAACAAAATTAATTCTTTCTTTATTTGTTAATAAAATGGTGGGTGTGTGGTGTAACTAGAATGGATAAGATTAGGAATGAATATATCAGAGGAAGTTTGAAAATAGCACCAGTAACAGACAAGTTAAGGAGTAATAGGTTAGCATGGTATGGGCATGTTATGAGGAGAGATGAAGACCATGTAACTAGAAAAGCTTTGAGTATGACGGTCGATGGATATAGGAGTAGAGGAAGACCGAAAAAAGGATGGATGGATTGTGTGAAAAATGATATGTGTGTAAAAGGTGTGTTGACTGAGATGACATCTGATAGGCGAGCGTGGAAAAGGAAAACATGTTGTGCCGACCCTACTTAGGTGGGATAAGGGTAAGAAGATGATGATGAAATTTGAAAATAATTCACACTGTAATTAATTAAAAAATTCAAAACAGAATACAACTATTCTATTATATTGAGTTTTCACTTCTGTCGGGAGTCCTTATGACTGTTTCGCTTTTTTTTCTATGAACTTACATAATTAGGATAACGGATAGACTCTCCGGCAGGTTGTTTATAAAGAAAGATGGCATTCTTTATCTATCTATGTTTATTAAAATGGAGTAACGAGCCGATAGACAGCTCAAGTAGTTGTTTTAACTGCCAATTATAGATAGATAGGTAATAACCTATCTAATGGTTCCAATAGGAACCGGCAGTATTAGTACTCCTTATAAGGTCTCAGCTATCTGCCAGTGAAAATCGATCTAATGGTTTTGGAGATTGGACAAAATCGCGGGTAAAGGCCACTCTGAAATAAAGTAGCCTTTGTCACCCGCTATAATTTCAGCTATCTGCCAATTGAATTTCCGACGAAATCGACCAGCCGTTTCGGAGATTACCCGGAACAAACAGACAGTCCGACAAAAGTTTTAAAAATTTGATTTTTTCATCAGTAGCGTGTATACTTTCGTGACCAATCAGTAAAAAGTTGTTATTTTGATAATAAATACAGACACTTCATTTTTATTATATGCATAGAGTATAGATGATAAGTTTCTATATAAGGTATTATGAAAATAGGCAATATTCTAGAAAATTAAATCTATATGAATTTGTTCTTGAGCAATAGCATATATAATTATTTTCTTTTAAGTAAACATTTGTATTTTCTTTTTATTAAAACTATTTACTCAGCAACTACTTGCAATATTATGTAAGGAACAAAAGTATAATCTGTTATATTAATACTCTGTAAGCACTGTAAAGCGAAGATCTGCTCGAATAAATAGTCACAGTGCTTACAGAGTATTAATTTAACAGATTATATTTTTATTCATTAGAATTATTTATAATTCCAGAATATCAATACATTTAATTATTTTTTTCGAACGTAAATTGACATTTAATTTTAAATAGTGATATTTTATGTGTCAAAACGGCCATCATAGCGTGTTTGTACGCGTTTGTGTGCCTCTGTCTAGGAAGACTTGGGAAAAGGTGTAACTAGCGTGGTGTATATTGGTCACGTACGAGTATATTGCTTTTCTGAATATTTTATCTTTTTTTTTATATTTCAGTTATACTACATGTGAACTGTACACAATTAACAATGTAATGTTCTATATATCGAGGGATAATGAAATAAATAAAACGTTTTACAGTGTTTTTATACATTTTTATTGGTTATAATCCTTTAAAATGGTTTTATTCGTAAAAAAAATAGCGGTAACGAGAACAGTGTTATTGCCCGTAATCTATGAAAATATTATACAGTACACCAATATTTTTAGTTAGCACCATTTTTTTATAATTTTTATTTTTCATTTATTTTCTAGAAACATAACATTACCTTATATTACTACGAATGCATAGTAACGAAAAGTTCAGGGTCTTTTTAACTTTTTCTCTTTTCATATTAAACTAACAAGCTTTCATTTGATAAAGCACTGAATCGAACAGCCTACAAATAATCAACTTATACATCAGGCTCATGTAAAACATGTCCATAAACAGAGCTCAAAATGAAGAAAATTTGGTCCAGCTTCAACAAAATTAATTCTTTCTTTATTTGTTAATAAAATTAAAATGAATCTCCCATCAATACAGTCTTTGGTTAGGACAGAAAAGACATGAGATTATATAACTTAAAATTTATAATATCACAAGCATAAAAACATTGAAAATCAGCTCATCTATTAAAGAATTTCAGTCATATTCACTTTTATATTTTTCAAAGGCATAATTATTTGATAACAAAAAGAAAAATACAACTAAATACCAAATTGCAGTAACTTTCTAGTATTTTGCAAAGGAACTTACGAAACTAAATACAATAATTGCAGGCAAACGATACAAAAAGCAGTATAATAAAGTGCTACAAAGCTACAGAGTCGACAAAACATTTAGAGTTAGATTAAAAAAAAAACTGACAAAGGATACAATGCACGATGTACTATGCGAGGGTCGTACAGTAATGTACATCATAAATTTGTCCACACTTATTATTTTTACACGTACTTTTTTAATACTTTCAAGGCGTTATATCAATCGTCTACTTTACAATAATCTACCTTAAGCTACATTATTAAAACCTTAATTATAAATATATCAACTATTTCACGCTTTGACAGGTTATTATTTGCTGTATATTATCTAATGACAAAGTATTTGAATTTGCAGTTTATAATAACCGTGAAATAGTTTATATTACTTAATAGAAATATTTTAAAGGCACAATATTATGAGCTTATGGCAGCATCATGCCTACGATACGTAAATGGGACAATAAATTAAACCGCCTGTACATCAACTAACGCAACAGTACCGAAACCCATGAAACAAAACCAAACAGTTAAAAATGCTTGTAACCTTTGTGTTGACGAATAACTCTGTTGTGACTACTAAATACCATCTCCCTTTTCGTGAAAGCTAAAAACAGTGATTTCAACATTGTAGGAACATAAGTTTGAATCCTCGTTGGATTTAACCCGTGAGTATACTGCCAAATCCGTCTGACCTCTAAAAGCTACATTCTTGTTTATTAATCTAAAAATAAGTAATGTACTTTAACATTTACCTACTTATTATATTAGGGATCATAAAAGACCTCATAATCAATCAAAGTCAGTCATAAGATATAACTTAACATTAAGGCTTAGTATATCTAGATGACATTATATTTTCAACATATTACCTTCGAGCACATATGAGATTATTTAATAGGATGAGCGATATTAATATTGATATCAATATCATATAACAATAACGAAACACGAAAATATCAACATTCATTTCTCGAAATCTTCTAGTCTTATACGCGAAACCAAAATCTATGTTTTTATATATCGATATTCAGAAGCGCTTAAATCGATATTAGAATATCGATAAATCGAATCACAGTATCGATATTGTTTCAATGTCGATCAAATCAATATCGATCATCCGTTGATTATTTAGATGAGGGATAGTAGTAAAGTACCGCACAGCCGGGGAGCTGCCAGCGGGACGCGTGCAGCTCGATGAGTTGCAGCAGAGTCCTGCGTATGGAGGGCGCCGCGGCCGTGTTCAGGAACGCATCGCGCACTGCCGTCAGGAGACGCTCCAGGTCTCCAGGTAACTGTGACTCCAGGTCACGTCCGATGTACGTAAGCACGAAGAAAAGATTCTCCGTCTTTGAAAAACATACCAGAGACGATTAATTTTATCATTTAGTTATTTTAATGTTACTAGTAATTCAACGATTATACAAAACGCACGCCATACATCATACGGAGAACTGTTGCTATCTCTAGGACAAATCGGCTTGGCTCAAAATTGTGCTGTGAAAATTATTGACAAATCCAAACATAGAAATGATATCGAAAAAAAAAATTTGACATTCAATAACACCAAAGAGAATAATAATTATTTCAGTGGTTTCATAAATTATGTATCAATTAATTTTTAATGTATGTTATGAATTTACATATTATATTATTATACAATTAACCGACAATTTAACCAGTTGATTTCAAAGGGCATGCAAGTCAGTCATGTTAAAAATATTGAAAAAGGTAATTGGAACGTAAGAGTAAAATGACGGATGACTTTGTCAAAATTTACATGTGTGTATATGTTGTGTAAAATTTGAGCAGTAGTGTGTGTTTAACTAATTTAATATACTTGTAATGCATTTTATATTAATAAAAAAACAGCTTTCTGCACTTCTCCTCCATATAAACTTTAACTATGCCAAATTTCACGCGTATTAATATATATGATATCATTGAATGAGACTCACATCACTAGCGGAGGGCACGGGTTGGCGGATGCAATCCTCGCAGCACTTGCAGATGAGCGTGAGCAGGACCTGTCCGGGCTGTGCGCTGGCGCCGCGCCGCTGTATGGCGCGTCTGCGTAACTGGCAGTACATCTCCAGCAGGGATGACAGGAACGCCATCAGCCGCTCCGCCCACCATCGTACCCAACAACTGCAGTTTATCATCATTACATAGTATAAAACAAAGTGCTCTACCGCATCTGTCTGTCTGTCTGTTCGCGAAAAACTCAAAAACTACTGAACGGATTTTCATACGGTTTTCACCAGTGGCTAGAGTGATTTATGAGGAACGTTTTAGTATATAATTTTTCTATAATTTTTAATAATCAGGGCGGGACAACGTCTGCCGACCTCGCTAGTAATATATACAATTATAACTATATGTAGAGACACAATGTAGGCATGTATAGTCCAAGTTAAATTTTTTAACCGCTCTGAAGCGCAGAACATAAATTTAGGTACTAGCGGGACGTAAGCTAAGGTGAAAATGGAGCAGGCTCGCCCGCGCGCGTACCTCGTCTCCTATTGCACCCACGCACAGTTGAAGGTATTCGGAACCTCCCTTTCATAGGATTTTTGAAAAATGAAATGTATTTTTGATAGTTTTAAGTATTATACAATTTTGTCAAAATGGTCATATCATTGAATTATTCACCAGTTTCAAGCTTTATTTTTATCTTTTACACCATATAATGTAGACTTGTAAATTTCAAATACATATATGAAAATGAACTTTCTTTTCCTTATAACTTTTTTGTGTTTTAAGTTCTAAAGCTGAAACTTATACATATAATTACTGAGGTGGTAGCGAAGCCTTACAGATCACGGAGAGAACCACCAAAGAACAGATTATGATAGGAATCAGCTATGGCATAATGGAAAGATAAGCATAAAAAAATGGTTTCAAAAAATTATGACTTTATTTTTTTAATACATAAATATTCATTTTATTAAATTCAAAAGAAATCACCGCTAGGCGCAGGCGCGGTGTGTTTGGCGGCATTTATCAAATGGCACTAGGTCGTCGGCTCGTGCCGCGTAACACTAGTAGAACGATTGGCCGACAAAACAGTTTCAATCTTATGTTTATACAGATAGCGTTACAAATGTTTTTGAGTATTTCGTGAATAGTGCAGAGTTCGTGTTTTGCGTCGCCACGTCTCACCATATCAAACATCAGGTTTACCCTCGCCTACCGATGTATCACATCAAAAATAAAATTTACTACACGAGAGTCTGGAAAAGCTGCCAAGAAATCTTAACTGATACTTTATGTGTTTTTTTTAACAATCATTGTGGTGTTAATGAATGATACACAAGGTTGTAGAGTTCACCTTCTCCCTGTCGTGGTACCACTGCTGGCAGGTGTTGAGCAGCGACTCGAGGAAGGTCTCGGTCTGCTCGCGCTCGACGACCGCGATGCAGCGGCGCGCGGCCGGCAGCGCGTACCGCGGCGACTCCACCGCGCGCGACACGAGGTGCCCCACCGCGTCCATTAGCGTGCGAGCGCACACCGCGTTCGGATCTGACACCGAAACATTATCTAACAGATTATCCTTAACCTTTTATCATATAGAACACACATTCGGGGTGTCGAATAACATCGAAGACTTGAGACATCCAAGCCAACCTCATCTGCACGTGGTGCACCCTGCTGAATAACGGACGAGGCAATGGCGAAAGCGGGGTGGTAGGGTTTTACAACCCGACTGGGTCGCAACCACCATGTATATGGCGAAAAAGCCCGTCATAGTGATTCGCTTCTGCGGGTCGCGTTTCGGGATCAGCCTGTGCATATCCAGGCCGGCATGACAGCGGCGACCGGCGATGGATACTGTGTTCCTCGGTGGTCGCCATTGTTTTTGGATTGTACTGGGCTTACCATCAGGCACAGTGCTGTCATTTTGCCGTGCTACAATAAAAAAAAAACATTCTTATGATTACACTGGCTGACCCGGCCACCCGTTGCTGTGCCTCAATTATTATATGTTGAATTAATATTATGATAAGGTATGTGACTGATGCCATCTATAAGATATCTACAACAGTCGGTCCTGCAGTTTTCTGTCAACATACTAATTTAAAGCGTCATCTGTTCGAGACTTTTGAAACTTACGGGTAATGACAATAATCAACATTGGCGATTGTTTTTTAAAAATATTGAGGCCAGTAATCGGAATATAAATTACGTTTGTCCAAATTATACATTAATAAATACCAACGTTCATAGAAGATCGACTGAGTAGTTTCGAAGTTCATTGGGACAAACATCATAACACTGGCTTTTTATATATTTAAGATATCGCACCTTTATAAAATAAAGGAATAAATTTGTAGGTTGTAGAGCCACGCGAAAGCTACTTCTGGTTTCAGCATGAATGGGTCAGCTCGCCCGGGATAGCCACCGTCTTACAGAAACACCGACGTGAAGTAACAATGCTTGCATTGTTGCGTTTCGTTCGGTCAGTGAGAGCGCCGGAGTCCCACCTCCCCTCTCCCCCTCCCTTCTCCCTCCTCCTCTTCCCTGTTCCTCACACAAACACAGGCTGGCAACGCACTTGCAACTCCCCCGGTGTTGCAAGTGTCTATGGACGGTGGTGATCACGTAACATCAGGTGACCCACCTGCTCGTTTGCTTCCTATAATATAAAAAAATGAAAAATAAAAACAAAATTCATAAATTCTATTTTGTGGAAAAGATTACGTTTTTCACACGTCTAAGTCTTGAAGTGTCTGTCTGTTGAATTGGATGTATTCTTCTCGCAATATTCATTTACTTTCTGGCGAAAACTAGAAAAACGTAATTTTTTAGATCTTTCTATGATAAAAGGAGCCGTCCTTTGATTATAGTTGCTACTGTAAATGACTCATTCATTATTATTTGAATGAGTAATAGAATGAATATCAATTCTCATAATGAATCATTAATATACAAATATGTGAGTTGACGCGTAAATTGTTTGTGGATGAAATACATATAAAGACAGTAATTGACATTTACTTGTTTTACAACTACCAACTACATCACGATGGAGCTTTATTTATAATAGTCCGGAGAAGCTTGCAAGACCTTGCCAGATCAATAGCATAGTCAGTTCGAGAAAAAAAGGCTTTAATTATCCCTTCGAGATGAAATACAAAGAAAAATCACATACACACATGTACCTATTCACATAAATTTTACATCCATTATTATATTTCTAAGTCGGCATATCCGTTTCAAACGTGGCTCATGTTTGAAATTATATAAAAGACAAACTTATTTTTAAGCCTATTTGGAGAATCATCGGCAATATTTTTGACAGTTCTTAACGTAGTTGCGCAAAACACAAATTTAGGTATAAAGACATATTATATGTACAACATCGAGATACATTAATGATAAATAAATGCCAATTTTTGATTTTTATAATAATATTGTAACTTTGTTTTATGATAAATTATTGACCGTATTAACGCAAGCCCCTCAGATATTCGGAAGGCTATTTATTATATTCGGCGGAAAAGATTAACGAGGACTTATCAGTTTCAACCCACATTTACCATAATTTTACTAATAATCAACGATAAAACAATTTGAAGTAGGTACCACAGAGTACGTTATACAAAGTAGGTACACGAAATTTGTTCATATAGATTATAAGCCGAGAAACTCTAATAATAACAACGTTATATATACAAATATTTCAAAATAGAAACTTTAATAGTCTGTAATAAACCATTAGAGACCTTGGACAGCAATCATGTTCGACATTGAACTAATTTAAAGCACTTAATCTGGATAAAGCTTCCAAAACATCAAAAATAAGAGACAATAATAATTGCTTGCATTTCGCAAATGTTCCAATTGTGAATTATTTATTAACTTGTTATTACTCCTAAATACCAAAATCTAAATTTGAAATTGATTAGTACGTATTACAAGATCTAAATATGATACCTGTATTAATTATTGTTTATAAAAATTAGCATTCCGTCCCAGTTTCCAATGAGTGCAGTGACCGCACTGATTACGCATTTCCGCCGTTTAACCCTTCTGCTGTTTTTTTAAGACCCAAGTCTCAAAATGGCGAACCGTCTTTTTATATTTGGATCCAATTTGTCTGTTGACCAGTGAATCATAACACCTTGGAGCTTAAACCATTATGGTGTGCGACAGTCCAGGGCTTTGATTGGCATATACTTCAGGCCATTAGATATTTTGGCAAAAAATACATGTCTTTTACGTATTATTATACTTTTTTTTTTCGAACTGTCTACGTTATTGGCCTGACAAGCCTTCAGAGCTGCACCAGACTACATCCCGTATTATCATACAATATCACGTTACAACATCATACATAACATGCCATAAGTAATTCTTTCGTTTTCAATAATTATCAAATCGTGTAGTTCTAAGATCAAGTTCAACGTCCACCATCGGTGGTACATGTGGCACGAAATGTGTTAATGTCGTGGCTTGGAAGTCTATACATGACCATTATTTACGTGATCCACATATGGTTGTCATGTATCTGAGTGTAATTTGTATCAAATAACCATATGCTCATTGCTCACCTTCAAGAGCCTTATCGATGCATTCCTGAATCTCAGGCGGGAAAGTACCGAGATCACCCGCGTCGGCGGCTAGTCCTAAAGCAGCCATACCACTGGCGAGAGCGTCCGCAGAGGTCAACGATTTGGACCTCTTGAGGCCCGGAGTGAACGACTGCGGGCGGACGCCCTTCCCATTCCCGTTGGTCAGGGATGAGGGCGGAGACCTCTTCTTCTCGTGAATGATCGCATTCTGCGGCTGCAGTTTGAAGTGCACGCGAGGCCCGACCTGGAATTATAAACAAAACAATATTATTATTAGGCTACATTTGAGTCGTTACATTTCGAAATGATATTCCCAAGTCATGGTTTGGCCACTTTGATACACTTGGGCTTGTTACGCTATGATAAGCCGTCAGGCCAATAGTGTAGTCAGTTCGAAAATAAAATATATTAAAATTAAACCCTAAAAAAAGACCTAAATACTTAAGGACGGCAAAATTTCATCTTAGTTCTCGGTGTATAAAAACTGGAAATTTTGAAAAAATTAAACCTGTTTAGCTCAAATGTATGTAGCTGTTTCAAATGTAACGTTTTAAGGAGCTTTTAGGTCCATTGGGCCAACGCACGATAGAGGCCTCGCCTTACACACAGGAAATCTGTCAAGGTTTCAGCAACGGCTGAAAACCTACTTAGCCTATTTAGTACAAATGTAAGGGAGTATTATAGTTACTTGAGCATGAGGAACGTTCCCGCTTGAAGTGCTGTTTAAGAGCGCGTGCGGTGGTAAGACGGGCCGGTAGTGCGGAGGCACTTGTGCGTGTAGCACCGCAGAACGCGAATGCTGAAGCCCAACGCTCGCGTACCCGATGCCCATCGCCGGCCTGTAAGGTTACGGTAAAGCAAATTAACCGAATATTTTTGTCATCACTGTAAATACAAGAAAAACATAAATGCATTAAAGGAACAACTATGCGAATCTAGTATCACTCTCTCATAACATATTTGGATACAATACTATCCTATGCAGGATTTAACTCCACGGCTAGTCTGAACTCTTTGTGATCATGATGAAATAGTAGGTAGAGTGGTAAAACTTGTCTCAATGTCCGCTTGGATAACTATAAGCGTCGAGGTGAAAATTTATCGCTTATTGAAAATCATTTGATACAATTATGGCTCCTTTGTGGTGCGATCGGCGGTCGCGTCGAAGGAATAGTACTTAATAGTTATCTTAGTGTATGTTCGTTAACTGTTTCAAAGATATTATAGTTATGATTGGGAACAAACATAAGGTAATTAGTATTAAGCCTAAATGATGACAGTAGATTTTTTTTTATGTCAACTGGCAAGCGAAATTGTTGGTCACCTGATATTAAGTGATCACCACTGTCCATAGACACTAACAACACCGGAGGAGTCGAAAGTGCGTTGCCAGCCTGTGTTTTGGGGCAAGGCAGTGAGGGGGAGAGGAGAGGAGAGGGGAA
>MU161207.1:9249-39646 GCA_015888305.1 Antheraea pernyi | reverse complement strand
ACTAATATTATAAAGAGGTAAAGTTTGTGAGGTTGTAGGGGCTAATATCTGGGGAGTAAGAGAAAAATGGTCGAACGAAAACGTTTCTTACGAACGCTGCCTTAATTATGAGATATCTATATATGATTGAGTTGTAGAGAAAAGTTGTAGCTTGATAATGCCTATTACCGCCCAACAAAGTGGGCACGGGTCGGCTAGTACATAATATAATCTTAATTATGGACCCAAACTAGGCGATACCTGTCTCATGGGAACCTAATGCCTGATTACAAATTTCCTTTAATTGCTGGTGGCGGCGCGCGTATTGTGTTTATAATATTTAGATATATAATTTATCGAGGCTCTTTTTATAATTATGGCGCCACAACGTCCACCGGGCCCGCTATAATAACTGATCAAATAACACATAAAAGATATATTTTCATGTGAAACATCTAATGCAACTGTCGTTGTCTTGGCGTAGCGACGCGACACAACAAGAGGTATTTTTAATTTTTGTATTTCATGAACATAAATGTTTATTAAGTAAAAAAAAAGTCATCGTTTTCTTGAAAAAAATCGTAATATTTGAATTTAATTTAATTTGAATGGTGATCGCGATCCATTGGAGTAAGTCCTTACCATTTCAGTTTTAGTATAAAACTAGCAACTGACCGCCACCTAATCTGAGTTTATAGCTTTTATAAAAGACTAGCTTTTGTTTCTGGCTTTGTGACTAAATGACATTCCATTCCAATACTTAAAATCGCAAGTAACTTTAAGTTATTATAATCGGTTGAGTACTTAAAGCGTACATAACAAACAAACTAGCATACGCGTTTATAATATTAGTAAGGGTTATATATGCGCGGAACCCTATTTATTATTCTAAAAATAAGAGTAGCTTAAGTTAAACCTATTTGTCAGTGAAAGTCTTGTCGAAATCGGTCCAACCGTTGGGAAGATTATCCGAAACGAGCAGACAGACAGGCAAATATTCTAAAAGTTGTTTTATTCGTTATAAGTACCGTATACAATACAAATACAAATGCATGCGAATGTATGCAATATGGAAAAGAGTTTACACAATTGACTCTTAAACTATAATTTCGATCTAAAAAGTTCGTTGATGCATTTCTATTGCTTTTTATTTGAGAAATCGAATAACGTTTGAAGATATGTAAAATAAGGACTTTAATATGTTTTGTTTAAAGTCTGACCTCCAGTAGGGAGACAAACAACCGCGAGGCGGCAGGGGCACCCGGCCCTCCCGTGTTGGGGAGGATTTGTCCGAGCGGAACCGCCGCCCCGACTATGCGCAGTCCGAGCCCCTTAAAATGAACTTGAACTGCCAGCGTCCGTCCAGGGCGAGTCCCAGATATTCCACCTGGGTGCTCAACCTAACACGCACGCCCTTCATGTAAACGTGGCCCCCGGAGGTGGTCCTCGCTGAGACACATAGAATATTAGGACTCGGCCTTCTGATGCGTCCGACTACGAAGGTAGAGTCAGAGTTAGAGTCAGAGTTAGAGTCAGAGTTAGAGTCAGAGTACCGACATGAAGTAACAGTGCTTGCAGTGTTGCGTTTCGTTCGGTCAATGATAGCGCTGGAGGCTCACCTCCCCTCCCCTCTCCTCTTTCCTCTCCCTCTTCCTCCCCTAACCCTTCCCCCAAAGGATGGCAACGCACTTGCGACTCCTCTGGTGTTGTTAGTGTTGTAGCTACCGAGAATGTCATCCTCTTTGGCAGGCTGGCTGAAACTTTTGTAAATATTATAAATAGAATGTCGTTCAAACAATTGAACAAATAAATGTAATGTCGCGTGTCTCTATATATACCTATTATGATCAGTTTAATAAACAGTCTATTTTACGCTCTCCGAGTTTTATCATTACGCTGTCGTGTTAGTCTGGAAAGTTCTAGTAGTGAGCCGAAGCTCCTACATTTGGTGACCCCGACGTGATATGTTCCTACATTCGGTGACCCCGACGCTGCGATGCGTGTACAAAGTTCCTACAAGGTCAACCCATTCCCGCCGAAAGGGCTACGACTACCGAGTCATCCGCGTAGCAAATGAGGCGCGGTCCAGAATAGAGCACTCAGTTGTAACCCAGGTCCACAGGATACGCAAAAAACATATTGAATTTGGACAAGGCTATAAGGTTTTTCGGTACTTATTCATGCAACTTATCAGATTGAAACCACTTATCAAGAACAAGCAATTATAATTTTGAATTAATTGTCACGTGAGAGATTGTAGCGATTGTGATCTAGAGCTCTTTGTTCGTTTGACACGTTTATAAATTTCCTTTCGAATTAGAGTGCAACTAAACTGCAATGTAAATTGACTTCAAACTGATACGAGGAAAACAACTCACGCCCATATTTATAGGATCGCAATAAGAAAGGGGCGGATTAATATAAAACAGATTTATTATTACAATATAAGCTTTTATATTAACATCTTTGAACACTGAAACATTAGAAAAAACGAAAAATAAACATATATATACAATAGAGTGAAAATGTAATAAATTACAATAAAAAAAAAAATAGTGCGTAGGGACCGCGTGGAAGAAGTGAAACTATGTAATGTGCAAATGAAAATAGGAAGGGGTAGAAATTGATTTTTAGTGAAATCATATTGTTTGACAAACTTTATTAACATTGCTTACAATTCACAATTGATCGCATCTTTTAATTATCATTTTCGAGTGGAGAAATCTCCAAATATATAAAATTTACAATGGGATTATTATAACTGAAGTGAGATACGAAATGTTTGAGTTCTATTTTTTCAATATTTCTTGCAAAAACTGCATCAAGGAATATTGGACGCTACTCGTATACTACGCGCATGCGTTCGGGTGCCACACATTCACTCTCGCTCTGCCTCTTTCTGTTCCCCTTAGCGTTAAACGTTTAACGCAACCTTGTTGAAAGTTGTATTAGAAGTTTCACCTCAAAAAAGTAATAAAAAACTAACGTGACGTAGTGTTCTCACATCTCAGGCAGTCACCCATAGAAGTGCTGACCCCGCCCGACGTTGCTTAACTTCGGTGATCGGACGAGAACCGGAAACTGCACTGCAAATTATTACCAAAATACACGGGAAATTGAAAGCAAACTACATTGAGAAATGACATGAACCTACACTGCAAGTTGACTAGAAAAAGCACTGAATTATGAACACTAAATTATGTTGGAAATTGATAGCAAACTATACTGCGCCACGCTTGAACTATATATATAATTATAGTACTACAAATGGGCATCAACCTTTTTTTTTATATCATTTATATCATAAGAGATAGGATACAAACTAACAGGCGGGTCACCTGATGTTCAGTGATCACCGCCGTCCATAGACACTAGCAACACCAGCGGAATCGCGAGTGCGTTGCCAGCCTGTGTTTGGAGGGAAGGGGGAAGGGGCAGGTAGAGGAGGGAGGGGTGAACGGAGGGTAGGTGACCCTCCGGCACTCTCACTGACCAAACGGAACGCAACAGTGTAGGCACTGTTACTTCACGTCGGTTTTGTGTGAGAGGGTGGTACTACCCCGGGCGAGCCGACCCATTCATGCTGAAACCAGTAATAGCTTCAGCTTGGAAACTTCACCTTCACTGCAACTGTCAAGGGACACCGCCAAAACCCTCTCCCCCTGGGAGGTCGCCTCTGCCGACAGCGACTTCAGGAGGCATAGGGCATCCACCGTGGAACGCCCTATGCGGAAACCATACTGCGTATCCGCCAGATCCGGCCCCACGCCCATGTGCTGGACGACCCGGGAGGAGATAATCCTCTCCAGCACCTTCCCGGCGTCGTCCAGCAGGACGAGGGGCCGATACGCGGACGCGCAATCCGGAGGGCGGCCTGCCTTTTCCATAAGGCAGAGCCGCCCAAGCTGCCAGGGCTTCGGGAACTGCCCGACCGAAAGACACCGGTCGAACAGCTCCCGAAGCCAGCCCCCTAATTGGCCCAAGGCGAGGCCGAGCACCCGACCCGGGACCCCATCAGGGCCGGGCGCTCTACGCCGGTTGAGGAGGCGCTCGACCGCCCTCCCCATCTCCTCCTCCGTTACCGAGCACCTCCTCGACTGCCTCCCGAGGCGGAGGCATGTGAGGAGCCGGTAGCATCGGAGGGTCGGGGAATAATTCTCCCACGTTTCAGCCTGGCTCTACCACCATTAAAATCGGTTCAGTCTATCAAAAGTTATTGTAATTTTAATGATGACGCGACTTAAGTACGTTAGAAAGTAGACAAGTGACTTAATGACAATGGACTTAATACATTCAAATGAATTATTACTTGTTGTTTTTTTTTACATAAAGTTTCACGCGGACAAACTCGCGGGCAAAGCTAGATCCATAATAAATACAGTTATGTCCTAATTGTGCGAGCAAAAGGTCGGTGAATCATTTCATATCAATATATCCTTCTATTATCATAATTTAATAACAATGAATTAATCGATAGCAATCAATAATTACACACGTTTTAATTATAGAATATGATCTAATAATATTTATCAGCTACAGTAATAGGAATTGGTATCCGTCTTTTCGTAGATATTTTTAAGCACTTGCCATATGTTACCATGGTTTTAAACTGGCTATCTTGTATGTCTGTTCGCGTAGAAATTAGTAATTAATTATTTTATTTTTGGTAATCAATTTTGTAGTAGGTTACTACTGTTATTGTCGAGTAGGTAATGATAGGTTACTTGCGATCATTTCAATTAAATAACAAGATGGTGGCCATCTTGTTAAAACTTTCCAGGGAGTTTTTGTGGCAAATCACTTTACTTGTGAAGAATAACCAAACTATTTTATGTAAAATACAACCAATATTACAAAATATAAAGCTAGATAACACAACGTTATGAATAGACTATAAGATCCAATACATGGCATTCCACGATCCCGCCATAAAATTTGGTAGATTTATTAATTCTCTACGCCTGATTCTCTAAGACGCAGATTTCAAAATGGCGGAGCATATTTTCAAATATCTAAACATTTTTTAAATTATAATTTTACATTACATCATTTATTATTGATTCAAGTTTTTCAAAGTTTGTAACGTATTAAGGTATTTTTTTTAATTTATGCTGCCAAAAATCTGTTGATCAGTGCGTTACAAGATCTACATTCGTTTGTATCGAGATTAAACTCTAGGTTTTGGACAATCTAGGTGTTAATAAAAAGATGACTGTACTATTTTATAATTATCATCGTTACATATGTAAAACAAAGTCCCCTACCGCGTCTGTCTGTCTGTTCGCGATAAACTCAAAAAATACTGAATGGATTTTCATGCGGCTTACGCCAGTAGATATAATAATTCATGAGGAACATTTTGGTAAAATTGTCAAGGATTTTTTTTATAATAAGGGCGGGACAACGTCTGACGGACACACTAGATATATATCAATTATCGAATGTATGTAAGCTCATCACTTCGGAGTGGCTTAACATATTTGGATAATTATCCAATTAATTAGAATTCGTCTACGTTGTGTTTCTAATTTTCAGGAGAAACTTTGTATAAAAAAAATGTTTGAATTTTTTTTATTTTTTTTCTAAATTATGCGTGTGTCCAGTTCTTTAGCCCTGATAACATTTATGATTTTTTTTATGTTAATCGGTTAGATAGTTAAAGCAGGAATCATAAAAAAACTCACGTTTAAAACATACTTTTAAAACTCTCTTTATTACATTTGGCATGAAAATTTAGTGTGAGAAAATGAGACACAGGTGACAAAAATGAGCCGATGAGCATAGTTTAAAACTAACAAATTAATGTGTAGGCTCACGATTGGTTATTTTGTTCCCTGGTCGACTATCTCCAGACCGCCGTCAATGAGACCTCGAAAGAGGTACAAACGGTGACCGATCGCCGTTTTATACTCCCTGACGACGTGAGAGCGTTGATCACGGAAAAGAACGCCGCGACTCGAGCCTACGACACTTACCCGTCTGTAGAAAATCGCGATCGTTTACGCTCGCTACGTAAGGTAGTTAAATCCCGTATAACTGAGATCCGGGGCGACAGGTGGGATAGGCTTCTGGAGGACATCCGTCCTTCTCACTTGGCGTACTGGAAACTCGCGCGAACGTTAAAGTCAGACCTCAGTACACCGATGCCACCTCTCAACAGAGGCCCCGGGCTGCCTCCCGCGTTCGATAGCATAGATAAGGCAGAATGTCTCGCGGTGAGTTTAAAAAAACACTGATAACACTGACCCTATCCATATCGGATCGATCGAATCGTCGGTAGAGCAAGCACTCGCGTTCCCTCCCGTAGATACCCTAACCCTGGTAACTTACGATGAAGTTTCGGCCGCCATCAATCGTCTTAAGCTTAGGAAGTCCCCAGGTCCCGATGGGATCAAGAACGAAGTGTTGAGACTTCTTCCTGACCGCATAATAGCTCTATTGGTCTGCATCTTCAATGCGGCCATGTCCCAGGGTCACTTTCCAGCCGCCTGGAAGAAGGCCGTAGTGATAGGCATACACAAGCCCGGCAAAAAAGCTACGCTTCCCGATAGCTATCGCCCGATTAGTCTGTTAGATACATTAGGTAAATTATACGAGCGGCTCCTTCTGAACCGCCTCCAGCTCTCGATTACAGATTTAAAATTAATACCACCTGAGCAGTTCGGATTTCGTGCCGAAAACTCTTGCACGAATCAAGTACACCGCCTCACGGAGTACATTTTCTCAAATTTTAATGCCGACCCGAAACGTAAACCGAAACGCACAATTGCAGTCTTCTTCGACGTCGCCAAAGCCTTCGATAAGGTCTGGCATGGAGGGCTCATCCATAAATTATGTAAATATCACGAGGGTGGTACTACCCCGGACGAGCCGACCCATTCATGCTGAAGCCAGTATTAGCTTTAGCGTGGCTCTACCACCTACCTATCCGACAATGGCAGTGATATCTGGAAGATTGGTTGCCAAAAATAATATAAGAATCTGTATTAATATTATAAGGCTGGAGGGTTTGTTTGTTTGGGTGAACATGATAACCTCAGGTACTATTGGTCAGATAAAAAAAAATCAGTGTTAGATTGTTCATTTATCGAGGAAGGCTCATCACGCTAAGACCAACAGAAGCGGAGCACCAACGAAGACTGTTTCAAAATTCCGCTGCCTGTTAGTATTAGCCCAAAATAAAGCCCAAAAAGTCCACGCGTATGAAGCTAGTAGTATATATCTACATGTTATATTACCAGCGTTTCCCGACTCAGCCCGACGGGGTCGTACGCCGTAAGGTGGAAGTGACTCACGAGAACTCGACGCAGAGTGCACAGCGTGACGTCACACCTGCAATGAAACCGACGCCTATAGGGTCGAGCAGAAACGTCGCAGGGCCCCCCGTGTACTACCCGCCGGGACACACGCCCTTCGCGAAGAAGGACACCCCTGTCGTAGGCTCTGCTGGATATTCAGCCAGTGTGAGTAATCATATCCGTCATTTCTTATTCTTCTTCAATCTCCCATTTTGTGGTAACCCTAAAATAGTAGTATTAAGTCTATGGTTAATATGGCGTACTTAGAGAGTCATGTTCTGTAACGTAAATGTATAAGTGTTTGAAATAAATATTGATTACTGCATCTTATTATTGAGTATTCTTATGGTATATTCCATATTACAACATGGCGCAGTCGCAGTGAAATAAGTATAACGAATATCTACGCCTATAAGTTTTAGTCAAAGTTTTTAAAGATGGCACTACCCGAAAAGGATTTTCTTCAAGTGAAATTACCACCAGATTTAAATATTACTGGTTCAAATGCAGCACTAGAGTGGAAATTTTGGCTGCAAACATTTGAAGATTACCTGATGGTCGCCGGAAAGTCAAGTGTTGATGACAAAATTAAACTGTCTCTCATGAGAAATTTGATGGGTACAGAAGCATCACGTGTAGTTTCAACTTTGCCCGTAAGTGATGGTGACAAATATGAAAAGGTATGTGAAGCCATACAAAATTATGTAAGTCCCAGAACGAATATCGTGTTTGAACGTTTTAAGTTTAACGAACGCAAGCAACGTGAAGGAGAAACTTTTGATAAATTTTTAACCGAATGCCGACAATTAATAAAGTCGTGTAATTATAAAAATATAGAAGATGAAATGATGAGAGATCACATTGTTCAAAATATATGCGACAGATCTACTCAGGAGGCTTTACTGAGGATAGACAATTTGTCTTTGGATGCTACTATTAAATTTTGTCAAACTAAAGAACAAGCGTCTACACAAGTAGCACAAATGTCTACGAGTAATAGTGAAGTAAGTCGAGTTAAAAAGTCAAATCGTCCAACGGTTTCTCATAATGTGGTCAAACATCAGAAGTTTAAAAATAATACAATAAATAAGTTTAAATGTAGAAGATGCCAGACAGAACATGGACCTAGACAATGCCCTGCATTTGGTAAAACTTGTAATAAGTGTGGAACGCTAAATCACTTTTCTGTTAGCTGCAAAGTGAAAAATAAAGATGTCAGCATAGTCAAGAAGTGTAGCAGTGATAATTCCAGTTCTGAAGAGTATTATTGTGAATCTGCTAAAAGTGTTATAGGTAAAAAGAAAAGTTTCAATGAAGAATGGTTTGAAAATATAAGTATTGAGAACTTTAGCGTAAAGTGTAAGTTGGATACTGGAGCGGATGTGAGCATTATGCCCAAACATATATTTAATAGAATTAACAGAGATTTAAATTTAAAATTACTAAATACTGAAATAAAGTTGGAGTCTTTTTCTGGTTTTCAGGTTAAACCTATCGGTATGATAAATTTGCAATGTAAATATAAAAACAACTCTTGTTATGAAAATTTTGTAATTGTAGACTGTAACTCAATGCTATTGGGATTACCAGGTTGTGTATCACTTAATTTAATTAAGAGAGTAAATAATGTAACCTCTAAATGTGAGTCTAATATTAATATAGAGAAAGATGAGTTTATTAAACAAAATATACAAGTTTTTGAAGGTTGTGGTAGATTACCAGGTGTATATGATATACCTACTAGGGAAATAAGTGAACAAATATGTAATCCATCATCTAGAATTCCGATTGCTTTATATGAGCCTCTAAAATGTGAACTTAAAAGATTAGAAGAACGAAATGCTATTGTAAAAGTTGAAAATATTAGTGATAAAGCCTGTGTCAACAGAATTGTAATTGTTGAAAAACCTAATGGAAAAGTTAGACTTTGTTTGGATCCTTCAGATCTTAATAAATATATTATAAAAAAACCTAAAGTTTTACCTACTTTAGATGAATTAGCATTTAAGTTAAAAGGCAAAATAATGTTTTCTGTATTAGACCTTAAAGAAGGATTTCATTCATCGTATGAGTGTAAGTGTTACTTTAAATCAAAAGATATAACGTTAGTTACCTCTACTCCGAGATACCCAAAAAGTAATGGGATGGCTGAAAAAGCAGTCCATATAAGTAAACAGATTCTAAAAAAATGTAATGAAGATAAGACAGATATTAGAGAGGGGATTATGGAATATAATAATACACCTTTAACTAGTTTGGGAGTTTCTCCATCACAAATTTTAAATAGTAGAGTTTTGAGAAATATGCCTTGTGCTTTAAATATATTGAAACCTAAAATACAAAATGATATTTATACAAAACTATGTCATAAACAAAATATAACTAAAAATTATTATGATAAGAGTGCTAGAAAGAAAACCTATTATTATAAAACTGGAGAAAATGTTACCTTTATTGATAATGGTATTTGGAAGAAAGCTAAAATTGTAAGTAAATGTCCTGAACCTAGATCTTATATTATAGTTACTGAGGGAGGTAAAATGTTAAGAAGAAATACTTCTCAAATGAAAAAATCATTTTCTAAGTTTAATAACTACAGTAAAGGAGCTGATGATTATGTGTTATCTAAATATGAACAGAGTAACATTAAACCTGTCCAAGATTTTGACACAACAACTAATTCTAAAAATCAGATTGCTTTACCAACTAGTAATATTACAACCAGAACAGGCAGAATTGTTAAACCTAGAAATGTACTTGATTTATAAGTTAATATAGTTTAAGGGGGAGGTGTGGTAACCCTAAAATAGTAGTATTAAGTCTATGGTTAATATGGCGTACTTAGAGAGTCATGTTCTGTAACGTTAATGTATAAGTGTTTGAAATAAATATTGATTACTGCATCTTATTATTGAGTATTCTTATGGTATATTCCATATTACAACAGTCAGTTCGAAAAAAAAAAGGTTATTTTGTTCTTGAGAAGATAATAAATGAATACTAAAAAGTAACAGGTTAAAAATACACTATAGAAGTATAACTTTAATATTACAGGGAAACATTTTAATTTTAAAAATTTGACAATTATTTCCAGACCAAGAGATTTATTGAATGATGATAGAAGTTAATTTACTTCATCGATATTTCCTATTAAAATTTAATAGCAATTTGTTTGTTGGATGTATATTGCTATTTTTAAAATATAGGTACTTTATCAAGTGCTTTTACTTATATTGATAAAAATAAATATCGATAACAATATTGCTTGGATTTTATGAAACGAAACGGCGTAAAGAAAAAAATATAGCTATCAACGTATGTGGGATTGATAGGAAAACTGGAACGCAACGTCTGAGCGGATGTTATAGTACTCTGATTGTTTCTTTTATATCGGGTTTTATTTTTTCCCTTATCAAACTGAAATTGTTTAGAATATTATCCGATACGAAATATATATAAGAGTTATTGAGGTACATATGTATGCTTGGTACACATATATGTTTCAACAACTCATATATGTATGAATAATTAGCTTAGCTTAGGTTTGCTCAGATAGGTCGCGACTTGCATGTATCAGGCAACAGCCCAAGCCGAGGTGCACCCTTGAGCCAGGTGTCAAAAAAAATCGGCATAGTGCCAGTTCGAAAAAAAAAGTACAATTTGGTCCAACTTGAGAGTTAGGATAATTTATATTTCGATTAATGGTCTCAATATTTTTAATTACAAATTAAATTATCGACAAAATTGATTCATTGTAAGTTTCATTAATCTCGACTAGATGGCGTTTTAAGTTAATTTGTTGACAGTTAACTGTAGGAACGCTTGTTATAGATATCTGATAGATGGAGCCTTATTTTAATTTTGAATTTCTTTTTCAATAACTGAGTACACGAGAAAGGAAATAAATAAAGTAACACATTTTTGTGGTTGTAATAAAATCATATTAATCTTATTCAATATACATACATACTGGAGTCAAAAATATAGATAAATTTGTCATTGAACAATGCATATAAATATCTATAAAAAAATTACTAGGGTGACCATGAATTATTGCTTAGATTTGTATTTAAAAAAAAAACTAAATATGGAATATCCCAAAAATTAAAAATTCATGGTCACCCTAGTAATTTTTTTATAGATATTTATATGCATTGTTCAATGACAAATTTATCTATATTTTTGACTCCAGTATGTATGTATATTGAATAAGATTAATATGATTTTATTACAACCACAAAAATGTGTTACTTTATTTATTTCCTTTCTCGTGTACTCAGTTATTGAAAAAGAAATTCAAAATTAAAATAAGGCTCCATCTATCAGATATCTATAACAAGCGTTCCTACAGTTAACTGTCAACAAATTAACTTAAAACGCCATCTAGTCGAGATTAATGAAACTTACAATGAATCAATTTTGTCGATAATTTAATTTGTAATTAAAAATATTGAGACCATTAATCGAAATATAAATTATCCTAACTCTCAAGTTGGACCAAATTGTACTTTTTTTTTCGAACTGGCACTATGCCGATTTTTTTTGACACCTGGCTCAAGGGTGCACCTCGGCTTGGGCTGTTGCCTGATACATGCAAGTCGCGACCTATCTGAGCAAACCTAAGCTAAGCTAATTATTCATACATATATGAGTTGTTGAAACATATATGTGTACCAAGCATACATATGTACCTCAATAACTCTTATATATATTTCGTATCGGATAATATTCTAAACAATTTCAGTTTGATAAGGGAAAAAATAAAACCCGATATAAAAGAAACAATCAGAGTACTATAACATCCGCTCAGACGTTGCGTTCCAGTTTTCCTATCAATCCCACATACGTTGATAGCTATATTTTTTTCTTTACGCCGTTTCGTTTCATAAAATCCAAGCAATATTGTTATCGATATTTATTTTTATCAATATAAGTAAAAGCACTTGATAAAGTACCTATATTTTAAAAATAGCAATATACATCCAACAAACAAATTGCTATTAAATTTTAATAGGAAATATCGATGAAGTAAATTAACTTCTATCATCATTCAATAAATCTCTTGGTCTGGAAATAATTGTCAAATTTTTAAAATTAAAATGTTTCCCTGTAATATTAAAGTTATACTTCTATAGTGTATTTTTAACCTGTTACTTTTTAGTATTCATTTATTATCTTCTCAAGAACAAAATAACCTTTTTTTTTTCGAACTGACTGTTGTAATATGGAATATACCATAAGAATACTCAATAATAAGATGCAGTAATCAATATTTATTTCAAACACTTATACATTAACGTTACAGAACATGACTCTCTAAGTACGCCATATTAACCATAGACTTAATACTACTATTTTAGGGTTACCACACCTCCCCCTTAAACTATATTAACTTATAAATCAAGTACATTTCTAGGTTTAACAATTCTGCCTGTTCTGGTTGTAATATTACTAGTTGGTAAAGCAATCTGATTTTTAGAATTAGTTGTTGTGTCAAAATCTTGGACAGGTTTAATGTTACTCTGTTCATATTTAGATAACACATAATCATCAGCTCCTTTACTGTAGTTATTAAACTTAGAAAATGATTTTTTCATTTGAGAAGTATTTCTTCTTAACATTCTTTAAGACTCAAATGGAAGTGGGCCGGACATGTGGCACGTCTGCAAGACGGGCGATGGACGAAGAAGGTGACACTATGGACTGGCCCTATGGGTAAACGTTACAGAGGCAGACCTGTTACGAGATGGCAAGATGAGATAGTCAAGTTAGCTGGTCACCACTGGATAGACAAAGCCCCAAATAGAGAACAATGGCAATTCCTGGAGGAGGCCTTCACCCGAGAAGGGGTTCTGGAAATATAACATACAAGTATTTACATTTCAAATTAGAAACATAAGTTACTTAAGTTAGAATAAGAATTTAAACCATGTAAAAAAAAATGTTAATTTGTTTCCTCGAAATATAAGGCTTTTTATTTTTTATTTATTTTATTATTATATAGTCTGCGTCAAACTTTTTAACCGCTCTGAAGTAGATGAGCAGAACACAAATTTAAGTATCAGAGGGACGCAGTGAGGTAAGAGGGGAGCAAGCTCACCCGCGCGCGCACCTCGCCCCCTATTTCACCCACGTTGACACATGTGTCCAGTCATTACTTGTTGCAGTACAGTCGCATTCAGAAGTTAGTATTGTTGTTGCTATTTTCATTGTTTTCTTTTTCTTGTATATTTCTCATGATTAGGTAAATAAAAGTGTAATAGAATGACATGTCATTTTATTTGCATTTATTTTTCTATTATAGTTTTCATTTTGATCAGGTTTTATTATATTACTATTACTGAGAAAACTCTGAAACCACGAACCCTGAAAAAAACCCAGAAAATGAACCCCTTGGAAATAGTCTAAAGTTGGCTAGTTTCCTGTTACATAAAAATCGCAATATAACAAGCAAACCATAATCTTGAAGAACTTCGTTTTTAACTGGAACGAAAAATTGCAAGGCTAAAAGATCCCATCAGACTTCGTAACTATATAATAATAATCATAAATACAGTGGTACAACAAAATAATCCCAAGGAGGGTTGATGTCAGGCAGGCGGCCGATCGTAGAAATTAAGCTAAATCATATACCACAACATGACAAACATTGTACCGACCCTACTTATGTGGGATAAGGGTAAGAAGAAGATTTCTCATGATTAGAAGAACCATCCACTTTGAAAAATTATGCTTCTATTTTTATTACAAATTATTTAACGAATTTGATGAATTTAATGAAACGAGCATCGACATTTAAATGTTAGTATTCATCTTACCAAGTATCTCAAGGTGACCTGAGTGACTGATTTCCCGTGTTTCTTAGCGATGGCGACCATCGTTGGGTTGTTTAATTTGGGCTCGGGACTATTTGGAGAAGCGCGAGATGGTACCATGGTACCGAATGGTGAGTAAGCTACAACCACCACTCCGTTAGCTTGGCAATAGTCTACCAACTCCTTTTGACCTAGGTTCAGATTGATCTGGAAAACGAAATTTTGAAAATTAAATCTCAATAGCTTTGGTGGTCGAGTGCTTTGACTTTTTTTTTATGTCATAGATGGCAAACGAACATATGGGTCACTTGATGTTATGTGATCACCACCGTCCATGGACACTAACAACACCAGAGGAGTCGCAAGTGCGTTGCCACCCTTTGGGGAGAAGGGTTAGGGGAGGGAAAGGGAGAGGAGAGAGGAAAGGGGAGGGAAGGTGGGCCTCAGGCGCTCTCACTGACCGAACTAAACGCAACAATGCAAGCACTGTTACTTCCCGTCGGTTTTCTATGAGAGGATGGTAGTACCGCGGGCGAGCCGACCCATTCATGCTGAAACCAGTAATAGTTTCAGCGTGGCTCTACCACCATTAAAAACTGTTGACTTGTAAATATTAATTGATAATGCCAATTTCTTCGGAATTCGAATACATTTTCTAATGTTAAATTGGTAATAATATCGGCTGGCGGTGAAGGACAACATCGCGAGGAAACCTGAACCTGAGAAGTGTTCTTATAGTACCACCGTATGTGGTAACAATATAAAAATTTTACAGGCTGGCAACGCACTTGTGACTCCTGTGGTGTCTATGTACGTTGGTGATCACTTAACATCAGGTGATCCACGTGTTCGTTTGCCTCCCATAATATAAAAAAAAAATGGCCAGAGCAATGTAATTAAAACTAAAAAGCCGTAAATACGTTAAAACTTAGCTAGTTAGTTTATTTTTTATTTTTGACGTCTGCCCCGTCAATCCTTATCTAAGCAACATTTTGTTTTCACCACAGATATTGAGAATATGTCATCTCACTTAATCGGGGTTAACGTACATATTATTTAAAAATATTTTCACCTTCTACGTAAATAAAGTCGCGAGTTAAAAATAACGTTAGCCCAAAGCTTCGATCAACGATAAGTAGAATCTTCTCATCCACGCCGTCTTGCTGGAATTTTTATTGTTTTTTTATAAACTAGACGTTGCCCAGTGGACGAAATTTGACCAGCCTTTGTTGGAATATTAACATAATATAAAAAGGTAACATTAGCTTCTCTATATCGCATAAAATATGTATGGCAACACCAATAGTTTCTTTTATGTTGTTAGAAAATGGCGAAGTTGAAGTACTGTTGTATGTAAATGTAAAGGAAATTAGTTAAAGTGTTTTTTCTACGAATTGCGTTATATTTTTGTTGTCAAACAAGACAAATAGTCAGGTTTTAGTTAAAACGCGACATAAGAAGTTTTCACTTCAAAAGATCGAACTTAACCAGTGTTAACTTCGTTAACTCACGACGTGTTCTAAAATGGTAAATACGTTCAATCTAGAGGGGACTGACTCTCGATTGCAGCTGCCAGAACACACCAACAGGTGCTCGGCGACAGATTTTCGACTTAAAGGTAGTAGCAAGCCAGACGAACTTAGTAAAAGCCGTGCCACCATGTTATGGTTTCTTCACTATGTATTCCTTTAGCGGCAGCCCGAAATCTGTTTCAAGGAGTCGAACCTACGTCCAACGACGCGGTGTCCGAACAAGTTATCAATTAAACCATCATAACCAAAGCTAAACATAAGAAAGATATAAGATAACCGTTTTGTCTCTGTCTACATAGTAGTAGTGATAATATTCGTCAAATAGGACAGGCGAAGGAATTAATACATACTGCCAATTCTGAAGTTGTCAATATAGGTAGTTCTTATGTATCCTTTAACCAATTTTTCTGTCTACATAGATAAAGGTAAATAAGTCATTAACGTAATTTTCAAAAACTTTTTATATTCCCCTATAAACTTCGCTTTAGCATTTGCCAGTGTCAACATTTTTTGACGTTACACAATATTAAATACTAATTCAGAGTTTCATTAAACAGTACCGTTATGTTTTTATAAAACAAAATCAAAAGATTTCTCTATCCAATTCAGGCCCTGAGAAAGCACTTATAAAAAACCCCGCTAATCGAAAAGAACCAACAACAAACTCGATCTGGTTTATATTATTATTATACATAACATAACACAACATATTATTATAGATATACATCCAATTCAGGCCCTGAGAAAGCACTTATAAAAAACCCCGCTAATCGAAAAGAACCAACAACAAACTCGATCTGGTTTATATTATTATTATACATAACATAACACAACATATTATTATAGATATACACAGTAACATTCGTTTTAGTGAGTGCACACAGAAAGGCGTCATTTCCATAAAAAAACCTAATCTATTGAACTTATAGTACATAACTTTATAACGGACGTTGTCCTGCCTTGATAATTAACAAAAAAATCTAAAATTCAACCGCAGTGCTACCTACCGGGTCCAGTTGTGAATCTAAACCATTCTCGGATCCAATGGAACACGCACACAAAATTTCATCAAAATCGGTCCAGCCGTTTAGGAGGAGTTCAGTGACATACACACATACAGAAGAAATTTGTATATAAAGAAGAGCGCAATCGTTTTTGACTTGATAGCAACTACCACATACAAGTGCTATCGTGGTACACTTAAGCATTTTACATACCAGGGGTCAACCTATATATAGAAAAATTAAGCAGGATGGTAGGGTATTTATCCGATCCCGTACGCTATCATAAAAATGTAGGCCGATAAATAATAAATTACAGTGGTTGCAGTTCTTTTTAAGTTGTACTGTCGTCACCACCAGGCACAGTGACGTCAATTTATCGTGCTACAAAAAAAAAACAAAGTTTATCGGCCTTACGAACCATTACAACTTCGCCGGACTACTAAAGCGAGCGCTCACCGATTGGTAACAAATTCAAGGGCGCCAGTTCGGCCGGACCTCGTCTTTGCCTGTTACCTTGTGTAATGGTTCCTATTTTTGTAATTAACCGACTTCAAAAAAAGGAGGAGGTTATCAATTCGTCTGTATTTTTTTTTTTAACCTAAAACAATAGATGTTATTGAGACTGTTAATTAAATACTACTCTTTATGGATGAAGTTAGGTATAGGATTATTCTGTGTATCATATTATAATCAATCTTGTATATAAATAAAAATCAATTGCATGCATAATGTATTGCATCACTTTAGAAAGGCTCTACGTATTTGGCTAATTCTATTTTTTTTTTGTCATGTTTGTACTTAGGTAATTATCAGGACCAGCTTTGTATGAGACAAAATGTTTCGAAAATCGTATGAAATAGTGTACATTTTGGGTTAAAAAAGCACCATACAAAAACGAAAAAGTGAGACGGAACATAGTACGGAATTCGGAAATAACAAATCGGAAAAGATAAATATTGTCAGAATTTAAGAGACCGAGGCGACGCGACGGGACGGTCAGTTGTTTAGTTGTCATTTTGTTTAATTATATGGTAGTATTGTAAAGCGAATATTTGATCTCATTTTCTTGGTAGTACACTCGTGCGAAGCCAGGGCGGGCGGCTAGTATTAATAAATATTAGTTGCTACATTGTCAATAACACCTACATTATATTCATGATAGCTTAAATTCGACTAAATTACTACAGTATATGCAATCCATTACAGTTTTTTGACCGACTTCAAAAAAGGAGGAGGTTATCAATTCGTCTGTTTTTTTTTTTTTGGGTGAACCGATTTTGATTATTCTTTTTTTATTTGAAAGCTGGTGCTTCCCATGTGGTCCCATTTCAATTTGGTCCAGTTCCGATAACGGCATCCAGTGCAAAACCGTATAAGTTTTAAATTTGCATTAAGTATGTACACGACAAATAGACGAATAACTCAATATCACGCTAACCGATTTCGATGATTCATTTTTTATTGGAAAGGATGTACTTCAAGGGTAGTTTGATGAGAGTTTGGTTAGGTTCTGATTATGGGATCCGTGACAAAGTAAGTAAACTTTCAAGAAACGAGCCTACTCCTTTCTTAAGGGCCGGCAACGCATCTGTGTTTCCTCTCGTGTCGCAATTGTCCATGGGCGGCCGTGATCACTTACCATCAGGTGACCCGTATGTTCGTTTGCCACCAATATTATAAAAAAAACTCTTCAATTCTTAGGAGCCTATTGTGCTTATGTTCGTTGCTATGTTGCAACATGACGCAAGCATTGTAATTACATTACTTAAGGTGTATTATATGTGAAGCGATGGTAGCCGAGTTGGTGGTAGAAACTATCGCGGATTATTGATAAGGTTGCGTTCGTACCAAACGTTACTTATTGTACAACCAATTGAAACCATATCGCATACCATACCGATAGATACCATACCGCAAAAATGCGCATATTTTAATATACTTAAGGCGGAACGGAGTTCGCGGGCACTGCTAGTAAAATATATTTATGTACACTAAAAATGGAAAAATAAAGTAAATTTTCAAAAAAAAGTATTAACCGACTTCAATATCAATCAAAAACCCATAAGGCACTAAAAAGCGGAAAATAAATAGTTTATCAAATTAACCAAATGAAATAAAACATATGAATATGTGTGCTACCTAGAGATGTATTGGAAGTCGGTGCCAACCAAACCGAAAATCATATCATCTACATAAGTACAAAGTTTAAGTCCAATCTCGCGTCTCTGTAATACAAAAATTTTGGTTGGTACCGACTTCCAGTACATCTCTAGGTAGCACACATATTCATATGTTTTATTTCATTTGGTTAATTTGATAAACTATTTATTTTCCGCTTTTTAGTGCCTTATGGGATTTTGATTGATATTGAAGTCGGTTAATACTTTTTTTTGAAAATTTACTTTATTAACGACTGTTTAAACCATTTCAGTTAGTAAAAATATTATAAAGACCATATTAAATCATTAAAATTAATAAAGTAAATTTTCAAAAAAAAGTATTAACCGACTTCAATATCAATCAAAATCCCATAAGGCACTAAAAAGCGGAAAATAAATAGTTTACCGACTTCCAGTACATCTCTAGGTAGCACACATATTCATATGTTTTATTTAATTTGGTTAATTTGATAAACTATTTATTTTCCGCTTTTTAGTGCCTTATGGGATTTTGATTGATATTGAAGTCGGTTAATACTTTTTTTTGAAAATTTACTTTATTAATTTTAATGATTTAATATGGTCTTTATAATATTTTTACTAACTGAAATGGTTTAAACAGTCGTATCATGTACTCCCGTTACCACTACAACCCACTCAAGACGCGAGCTAGCGACTAGCGCCATCCTATTAGAGAATTCGACCTATAAAAGGCAAGATGTCGTTGATAGGGTTCACTCTTATGTGCCCGGATAAATAGTTACAGTGCCTACAGAGAGTTAACTTGTTTCCCTGATTGACCGACTAGATACCTTTGTTTATTATAATTGGAGGCAACTCCGCGAAGCTGTCTAAGCCAGCTATTCATACCTATAAGAATCCGTGAGATATACATCTGTACCGGCACGCGAGCCAAATGTTCATTGGATTAATATACTTACAGATATAGACATGGGCCAATGCATTAACACTAGATCGACGTAGTCCATCTTAAGTCTTCTCAGAGATGCCCTCACTGATACCTCGACATCAGCCTCTCGGTGGAAATGATGCCATACCTTAAAAAACCCAATAAAGATTAAATACATCCCGTATCCAAATTCTTTGTTAACGTGGAACTCAAAAACAACGGGGTTCTAAAAATAGCTCGCTTTGTTTGAACTCTGTCGAATCATTCGAGGAATGACGTCAGCATTCCAGATCTTTCCATCGTCCTTTATTGAAAGTTATATCAGCGTACCATGATGCGTAGAATAGCGGCACATTATAATGGCCGTTTGGATACATTACAATAGTAGCCTAAAATGTCGATTTATTTTTAAAAGAGTATGTACCTAATAAAATGCTTCATTATTTTACGTTACGCATCGTTGCCAGATTGCCGGAGGTGTAGTGGTTTTTATATTTTACTCATAATCTTGTGTCATATGGCCCTATATTTTGTAACACTGGTGGCCGTTTACGTAATACAGTTCGGTTATTGTGCACGAGGAAAATAATACCAGTTCAGTAGACGTTCTACTGTTGTTGGAAATTATTACCTACTCGACAGTGGCAGTAATAATCTAGAAGATTTCTTGCTAAATATAAAATAAAAACTAACCTTCGTAGTAATGAAGAAGTCTTCTCTTTTGGCGACTCCTTGTCTGATTTTCTCGTTCACAACCATACCGACTTCTGGCTCCATACGGTAGAGATGCGCCGTATCGATATGTCGATAGCCGACATCGACAGCGTATGACATCGCTTCTACCATCTTCGGGAAGTCGGTGCCGTCAAATGCGAACTATAAGGATTAAGAGTTATTTATATATCTAAATATATAAAAATCCAGTGCTATGATGTCTGTCCACTATGAACTCCGAAACTACTCAGCCGATCTTCATGTAACGTTGACATTTATATATAACATGGTCAAACTTGAAAGATATAATAATTTATATTTCGATTAATGGCCTCCATATTTGTAGGTAGTGGAGCCACGCTGAAGCTATTACTGGTTTCAGCATGAATGGATCGGTTCGCCCGGGGTACTACCACGCTCTCATAGAAAACCGACAGTGGGAGCGCCGAAAGACCACCAGTCCTCCCCTTTTATTAACGTGGGGAAATCCATTATGGATACGCCAGCCCCTCGGGAGAGAGAGTGGGTTATGACCGACTCGCACGGACTAAAACCCCACGGTGTACCGTCCGCCGCATGGTAGGGGCGGCCAGGGACCGGTCTAGCTCTCTCCTGAGACCTAGCTCTCCCCTTCCTCCCCCCCTCAAACATAGGCTGGCAACGCACTAGCACCTCCCATGGTTTGATACATAATTTTTTTTTACAAATTAAATGTTTGACAATATTGATTATTGTTATTAATTGTAAGTTTTATCAGTCTCGAACAGATGGCGCTTTAAATTAGTTTGTTGACAGAAAACTGTAGGACCAACAGATATAGATATCTCAAGTAAGGCGTCTCATGTTCACGATAAACTCAAAAACTACTGAACAGATTTTCATTCTGTTTTCACCTGTAGATAAGGTATTTCATGAGGAAGGTTTAGGTGTATAATTTGTTAAGTTTTATTAATTACCAAGGCACGGGCGGACCATTACCGCTGGGCCCGCTAGGCAAATAAAATAAAAACAATAAACATTACATACCGAAAATGGTTTATCCGGGTCGCTGTTTTGCTGGGCCTGAAATCACAAAAGTGAAAAGTTATGGTAAAAACTTTGTCCATTGATTTGCTGATTATAGTTCGATAAATATAACGACAGAGGGCCGCAGTTGTGCGCGCACCACTTGTAAAACTGCTAAATAGATTAATATTTTTTTAGGTACACTTCTTAGACACTTGGCTTTTATCTCCTTTAGTTTAGTAAGGAACTATAATTTTTACAAGCCCTACGCGTACAGCGGTTTGTGAAGTGGGGCAAGCGGTAGGAAGTGCATACATATGAAAGGGGAGGCAAACGGATAATATTGTTTATAATATCTATATATATATATATATATATTTGCTCTCAATTTTTTTATGTGTTTTTCCTCTGTGCATTAAATATATTATAAAGATAATATAATCAGGGTGTGTCCAAGAATGATAGAAGTGAATCTTCTAAACAATACTCAAAATATTTTGGTTGTAAATACGTGTTTCAAAAAATGCTATGATGACAACCAATAGCTGTTACTCAGTGATCGCCACGTCACCTGAACGCAGTACACGCAACCACGGACTGTTGTCACAAAAAAGAAAGAAAACGAGAAGTCTATCTTCATTGTTCTCCAATACCCAAAGTCAAGCGCGATGCTGCTCACATTCTACCCGACACCCGACACAGTGTTTACTCAAATCACTGCATCGTTACACAAAAACCTTACGGATCAGAATTTCAAAGCCTCTATAAGAAGTTTCGGTACTTATGCATATAATGCACCGCGGTCGCAGATTACTATCGCGGCTGGCTTGCGTTTTTTTTCGCAATTTTTTTAACGTGGGATATCTATAATGATTACGACACCCTCCCGGGGGAGAGAGTGGGTTATGTCCGACTCGCACGGACTAAAACCCCACGGTGTACCGACAGACCGTATTGTTGGGGCGGCAAGGGATTGAACTATGCTAGTCCCCTTGGATAGCCGCCCCAACGGTCCGCCCGGCGGAAGGTGGCCGGCTGAAGTATTATGTCCTAGAATACAGCGAATGTTTAACCTTTCACATGGTATACGTAAGTACCGAAGTGTCATTGGAGTGTAAGGGGTGTCGAATAATACCATAAGACTTGAGACACCTAAGAATTGAGACATCCAAGCCAACCTCACCTGCACGTGGTGCACCCTGCTGAATAACGAACGAGGCAATGGCGATAGCGGGGTGGTAGGGTTTTACAGCCTGACTGGGTCGCAACCACCATGTATATAGCGAAAAAGCCCGTCATAGTTATTCGCTTCTGCGGGTCGTGTTTCGGGATCAGCCTGTGCATATCCAGCTTTTCACAGGCCGGCATGACAGCGGCGACCGGCGATAAATAGTGTGTCACTTTGAACTATGCTTACCATCAGGCATAAAGAAGTCATTTCGCCGTGCTACTATAAAAAAAAACAGACAAAATGAACGTGAACCCATAAGTTTTTCTCATACCAAAAATCGCTCTACGCGACTAAAAAAGTTTTCACTTCAAATATGTTTAACTGAGTTTAAAAAAATATTTCACATATACACAGCTACATTATCAGCGAGTAACATAGTCTTTATTATATATGTAAAAGCTAGTTTTCTAAACATATAATAAGAATGTAAGTCTAACGTGTCTTTACTTATTACATTTAAAAAAAAATGTCACAGGAATAAATAATAAAATGCGTTTCAATCATTTTTTTAAATGCCTGTCTGTTTGGTTGGACACTTCTCTCTGTTAAAGTACTGTGGTGTACGATAAAACCTTTACAAGAATATCATAAAACATATCTCCAAGTAACATTTATTCTTTGTTTCATTAAAATCGGTTCACTCTATCAAAACTTATTGTAATTTTAATGACGACGCGACTTAAGTACGAGACAAGAATAGATAATGCACGTGCAGTCAGTAAATGGACTTAATATATTCGGATGACTTATTAGTCACTGTTTTTTACATCGTGGCTTACTCTTGACGCTTTCGAGTTCTAAATCGAATCGAGTATCAGTCGATTTCATGCTATTTCGTACTCTTGAAATCAACACTAGCGCATAATCGTACTGTGGTTCAAATAGGAACTAACTTGGATCGACTTCGTCGTTAGGATCGAAAAATTGGTACTCTTCACACAATCTGACAGCTGTGGATCGAGTCGTTCAATCGAATATAGATGTCAAAATAGACGATTGACAAAAAGGTACTTTGTTAGGATCGAGTGAGATTATTTTAATGTTTTATTGTGATATTTATTTAAAAATCTACATTATTATCGTTCACTTTGCAATACCAAACCAAATAAACACACATGCGTGAAGATACTTGCTAAATATAAGTCGATACTGAAGATACTTGCTAAATATAAGTCGATATAACAACTAGATTAATTGAAATTCTCAAGGATTTCGAGGACATTATCGAATATCGAAGAAACTCTTAAGTGTTCATAAATGTATTATACCCTACATGGATAAATCTGGTGGCTTACTCTTGACGCTTTCGAGTTCTAAATCGAATCGAGTATCAGTCGATTTCATGCTATTTCGTACTCTTGAAATCAACACTAGCGCATAATCGTACTGTGGTTCAAATAGGAACTAACTTGGATCGACTTCGTCGTTAGGATCGAAAAATTGGTACTCTTCACACAATCTGACAGCTGTGGATCGAGTCGTTCAATCGAATATAGATGTCAAAATAGACGATTGACAAAAAGGTACTTTGTTAGGATCGAGTGAGATTATTTTAATGTTTTATTGTGATATTTATTTAAAAATCTACATTATTATCGTTCACTTTGCAATACCAAACCAAATAAACACACATGCGTGAAGATACTTGCTAAATATAAGTCGATATAACAACTAGATTATTAAAATTGAAATTCTCAAGGATTTCGAAGAAATTATCGAATATCGAAGAAACTCTAAGTGTTCATAAATGTATTATACCCTACATGGATAAATCTGCAACATGATGATATTTCTATTAATAACAAGGTGAGTTGTAACATTTCAGTTTTCACATAAGATGTAGGTATATTTGTTTGCATCTCTTCCATTTCTTTAATTAAGCCAATAAGCTGTATCTAAATCTCTCAGTGGTACTATAAAGGCATAAAAGGCCGGCCACAAATGTGTGTATATGTAATTTGATAAAAAGTATATGAGGAATAGGATTGTAATTTACAGATTTTGTTTGCATCATTATTTTATGCTACTAAGATAAGACTAGAATCATAAACATCAAGGCGATTTTATAACTCAAAAGAATGTTTAGAAATTGGACTAACCATAAAATATTTATAAAGTTACCTTTATCTCATGGATCAAGATTTATATATAAAAAATAATATAGGTTATATGGGTATAGGTTAAGTGATGGAGATAATTAACAATGGTTTTATATAAATCTTATGTTACTAAGCTTTACTCTTAAGTTGAGTTGTTGTGAGCTCTCGTTTGTTTGATTACCATACCAAGTTTAGTTTGGTCTTCAAGTGGCTAATATCTGTATGTGTACCATAATGTATGCCAAATTTAAATTTATTTCATAGAAATTAAGTTTTTTATTTGTAACATGAATAGTTTTCTAATATAAGTTAGATATGTGTCACCCTGGTTATTTAATAATTAACAAGGCATTCAATAAAGGGTTATTAAATACAATTGATAAGTAGAAAAATGTACTATTGTTAATTCAAGATTATTGAAAAATTCTAACATCATACTAATAAATAACAATACATTGTTTTTTTAGGTGATCCTGGTAACATCCTAAGAAGAATAAAAAAATACACTTATAGTAAATACACGAGTTGGATCTCTTAAAAAGGACAAAATCTTGTAAAGGATTATAACCAAATTGTTCTATGAGACATTGTGGTACAAGTAAAATTCCTGAAGGTTATTTATCTCATCATAGTGTCCAGTAACATTAGTGAATAGTAAATATATGCTGTGTTTTTTTAAAATTGTTGTGTTAGAAGCTCTTGTTATTAATAAAGAATTGCAAAAGAAGCCCTTTTTTATTGACAATTTTTGTAAATTAATATTTGAATTAAAAACTCATTTATCAAGTTCAGGAGAGTCCATCTATATGGTGAACTATGAAGTGCTCAATGGGACAGTATATGAATATGTATAAGTGTATGTACGAGTATATAATCCATGGTGGTAAACTTATTTATTAATTGTGACAATTTTTAAGCTTTACATAAAATATCATGTCATAAGATTAAAAATAAACTATTTCCAGACTACACCTTCAATATCCCTATACTGTATAATATTCTTAATCAAGTAAGCTACACTTATCATGAAATATGCTATGGTCGCTAACGTTTTTATTATAAAAGTGGTTATGATTGATATCACTGTGATATTAAATTGTAAGACACCAATTATCTGGCAAAGTTACATTTAGATGTCTAAATAGCTATATGTTAATAAAAGTAGAATATAACTTCATAACAATTCTCTCTATAGCATATTTTAAATCTTTTCTTGATATATTTATATGACATAAATCTATAGAAACTTTATACAAGAGTAGTAGTTTATATAACTGTGTTACTAACTCCTAATGTTAAAAAATATTACAAAAGAGATATTTTATTTGTGAAATATATTGGCACACAGATTAGAATCCATTATTTATAGTTCATATATGGTATTTATTAATGATGTTAGAGCTACACTACATACAGAAAATATTACTTTAGTTTATGTCTGTAATGGTAAATTGATTAATTATTGTTTGAATTTTAAGTATTTCTTTTCATACTATATTGGTGCAATAGTCATCACATTCAATAATCTATGTTGTGTATGATATTCTTAATCCATAAAAAATACACTTAACCTAAGAAACATCACAGTTGCTATGATTTTTATCACGATATCGGACATGACAGAAAAGTTAATACTTATTAAACCATATAACTTTTAAAAAGAGTTGCAAAATGTACAATATACCTAATTAAAGAATGTAATATGTTTAGGTATCTTTAAATGTATGTTCATAAAAGATGAAGTTTTATATTAACACACGCATTGCATGAATATTCTCTTTTGCACAATTTAAATAATTTCTTAACATATATGTAATATAAATCGATAGTCATATAATAAATACATCCCATAATTTAGTAAAACATTCTAATGTTTTGATATTTAATCTGACAGTCCGAAGCACAGATTACGGCAGACTTTATTCTGTGACACAGACTAAAAAACATGTTCTCAATATTAAAATCATTATTTAAGCATAGTTTTAATAGCTGTGATATATTTTTATAATATTTAACCTCATATAAATCATTACTCTAGCGTTATAAAGGTAAATAACACTACAAAAACTATGAATCAAGCTAAAAGATATAACACTTAAATGTGACGTATTGTGTGTATACTATGACCGGATACACTTAACGACACCGTTATGAATCGATCGTGAAACGTTCTTGATCCTCGATCCGATTTGGTTCAAGAGTACCCTTTTAGTTCGAGTTTGGATCAACATCAATTTCGAATCAGAAACAAAACCAAATTGAAATCAATTTCAAGAGTTAGACCCAGGTTCCACGCGGAAAAGTCGCGGACACAGTTATGTTCAATAAAGAAAGACAAATCATAGAGAAGGATTCATTATTTGTATTCATGTTATATACCTGTTCGCTAATCCCGAGCCACGTGCCGTAGCCCACTGCTGGGATGTCCATCCCATTGTTGAGTTTGAACGTTGGAATCTTAACCTGTAATTAAAATAATAAAGCCTATAACATATGCAATACATTGTTTGTCAACTTGTTGTCATTCTTTATTTTATATTTGGCAACTAATCTTCTAGTAGATTATTACTGCCATTGTCGAGTAGGTAATGAAATTACAAGTTCCTTGCAATTATTTCAATGAACTAACAAGATGGCGGCCATCTTGTTAGAACTTTCCAGGGAGTTTTTGTGGCAAGTCAGAACACATGCTCCGTCGCATTATCTCCAATCCACTTCACTTAAAAAATATAGAATCAAATAACACAAGATTATGAATAAAACATAAAATCCTCTTCATGACAATTAATGTAAAATCATACTCAAGTCAACAAAGCTTCGGGAACTAGCTAGTTCATTTATAAGAACTGACGAAACTTCTTTAATAATAGCTATATTCAACACTAGCTTCTGCTATTAATATTCTTTATTGGCTCTCCGCTCCTATTAGTCTTAGCGTGATATATATAGCCTTCCTCGATAAATGTGCTATCTAACACCGAAAGATTTTTTCAAATCGTACCAGTGGTTCCTGAGATTAGCGCGTTAGCAACCAAACAAACCCTGTAGCTGTAGTATAGATATTTTTACAGGAACATAAACAATGTAATGTAACATGAGTTAGCGATTTATATTTCATAAATAGATAGTGATAACTGTTCGTGTAAACAAACATGACCTTTGAATATTTTTATTATGATAACTTATTATTAAATTTGCATTACGTAACTGAGCGATACAATTATAGCAAATTATGCTGTGTTTCGAATGAAAATCGCGTTGGAGCTAATTTCACGCATTTGTATCATGAGTTGTCAAAGTTCTACAAACAAAGATATAAGCGAGACAATGTATGCTGAGATATTACATGCAAAATGCTTGAATTAGTACATCCATTTTACGAAAGACGGCATTGGAGTCTATACAGTTTAAAAAATTAAGGAATGTCCATTATTTATTAGCGTTAATCATCTAATGTTATAAAAGAACTAAAAATATTCCCCTACATATTTCCTTCACAACATTTTTAGCCTTATTGGCCTTTCTGGAGGCCTCTACAGCTTCACCGGACCTTCACAGCAAGTTCGGCATCATTATTATGATTAAAAAAAAGTTTATTGTACATTTGAACAATGGAAGTGCTGTAATAATAAATACTACATAATCGATGGATATCCATCACACGACTAACAAAGAAATAAATAATTGAAATTAAAATATAGGTTATTATCAAGTCACTGAACTTCGATGATTAGAGACCAAGCAAATAATTACAGTTATTGTGGCAGTAGTTTTTACTATATAAAAGGACTGCTTAGTTGTCAATACCTTAGTCATAAAAGCCGATGAAAATAAAATGTATGAACGAAATGGGTAAATTCATTGGGTAGTTCATTTTTAAATTTATATCTATAAATAAAAAGCAATTGCCGAATGTATGCAAGCACATCACTTCAGAACAGTTCACCCTATTTTATTTTTTGTGTTAGTAATTGTAAACTCATCAGGACATTTAATCAGCGATATGCTGACAAGGCCCTGGCACTCGGTAAGAATCAATTACGGGTTTTAGTGAGAGCACTCACTGGACACTGTTGCCTTAAAAATCACTCTTACAACATCGGTGTCCAGAGCACAAGAGAGTGCAGATTTTGTGATAGTGCGGATGAGATCCCCAAACACCTCTTGTGTGAGTGTGATCCACTGGAGCCTACACGAAACCAGATTCTGGGAAAGCATGTATTGCCTCCGGATGAGGTACAGATGCTCTCAGCCAAAAAAGTCCTGCAGTTTTTAAATACTATAATAGGACTAGGCGGAGAGCTTTAGTAATATGGGGCGATCACAATAGATCAACACTGGTCGCAGTGATACAGGATTAAAGACCTGCATAGCCTCTTTTCCAGAATAAAACAAAAAAAAAATTGTAATTGTCATGACAGGGTTTGTATAAAAGAAATTGCTTGTAAAAATCATATGAAAAATTTAAAAATTTGCATAAAAATATCTCCATATCAAAAGAGACTGAGAGTGAGACACGTGGGTGGTAAAGCCACGCTGAAGGTACTACTGGTTTCAGCATGAATGGATCGGCTCGCCCGGGGACTTAGGTTAGCTTTGATAGGTCGCGTATTGCATGAACAGGCAACAGCCAAGCCGAGGTGTGCCGTGCACCCTTGAGCTGGTTGCCAAAACAAAAATCGGCTGAGTGCCTTAAGCGCTCGCCTTAGTAGTCCGGTGAAGCTGTTAAGACCTTGCCAGGTCAATAGCATAGTCAGTTCGGGAAAAAAAAAAAAAACCGATAAGGCAGACAGTTCCGTTGTCTTACGTGCGAGGACGTTTTTAAGTGAGTGCCGTGTAAGTTCTACGTGACAATGCGTCCCACTGCCGTCGCCGTGCTCGAGACCCACCAAAAAAGGCCCTTTTCAGGGCCAAATAACAGAATGCCTTTCGTCGACGACTCAAGCTACGGCTACGGACCTGACCACCTCTACCACGACGACAACCGCTTCTCACTCCGGACACCGCACTACCGTCCCCGTTTCTCGCGCCCAGCCCTCGGAGGCGCGACAGAGGTCGCCCGGCGGGGCGTCCACATCGACAGGTGTACGAGAGTGATATTAGCACTCTCGCCGAGCTAATCTCTAAGTTCTAGAGTTGGAAAAGGTTGTGAAACTTGCCCAATCTTCCTTTCGGGAAGATGTGAAGTGAGCTTTTTTAACACATAACCATAAACATATAAAACAAAGGAAGGATCTCGGCGTGACTGAAATTTAAATTTAACTGTTCATCTTGAGGGAAGAACATTTCCCTCGTCATCGCCCAGCCGAGATATATCGATGTGAACCGGAGTTTTCTTCAGACCGAGAAGCTGTACTGCAGCCTCCGTGATAAAGGAGACTTGAGAACCTTGATCTATCACTTTGCGGGGCTCGGACCGCGAATTTCTGGGGCGGCTGCGGCACTCGGCCGGTTACTTCCCAACGTAGGGGGGCCGGGTGCCGGGTGCCGCAGACTCTATATGGGAGTCGTGCGGGCGATGGCCACCTACGGGGCACCAGTCTGGGCCGATGCCCTCGGTGCCGCCAATGTACGTGCGCTCCGCAATGCGCAGCGCACGGTGGCACTGAGGGCGATCCGGGCGTATCGGACGGTGTCCTCGGCGGCGGCCT